>OZ007567.1:52925141-53232641 GCA_963931925.1 Onchidella celtica | reverse complement strand
TCTATTCACTCCACCTCTCCTTACAATCCATGAAGCGTACACACACTAGTTCACCTTTCACTCACCACACATCTTACGGTAACACACCTCCATCGGAGTACACACTACTCACTCGCGCTACAAATCCATGAACTCACTTTCATCTATCGCTCATGGCGCACATTGCTATATCCAATATCAAGGACTTCCACATTCCTCACATATACTTATTTACATCATGGTAATAGACGAATATAATATAATACATCAATCATAATAATCAATCAACGTTCTACATACCAGTCATCACTGGAAAGACTCTCTCACTAGTCTTCTCGACTGCTCCCCTTATGTCCGCCCGATGGGCTCTTATTCACAGGTCCGTTCCGTGGGACCTTCTAACTTGCAGTGATAGTAATACAGCGCTTTCGCCTCATTCAGACCCTCCCCCCCCACTACTCACAACAGCACGCTTAACTTACTTGTCCACCGTGAGCTCTTCTTACTCTACACCCGCTCTGTAGCTATCCCCTTAATTGCACTCACTCCACTCGTGACAGAGTGTTCAAGTATCCCCAATGCTGCAAGCAGCGGTATGACTTTTGAATTACCTATGGGAAAAAAAGACATAATAATAATAATATACGCATTAATGTGTCGCTGAGGGTTCTTCTCAGTTATTTGACTTTGGAGCAGGGCCAGATTAAGGCCTTCGGAGGCCCTAAGCCCTAAAAAGACTTTGGTGCCCCCATATACTGTATAAGTAATTCAAAATCTATATAAAAAAAACCGCAAGGAAAAAAAATTCACTGCTGCGAGGAAGAAATGCCCAGACCTGAAAAAATCACATGTGAAAGATAGTTCTTTTTGCTACTATGTCTATTCCTTTGACATGAAAGGGAAGTATCGTAATTTTGTAATAAATGAAAATAGGCCTAAAAATATCGAATAATGCATTCTCCTCAACAATGATGGCCTCCCTCCTGCCTTTGTTTTGTTTCGACTTTAGTACCGTGCATGTCATAAAAAATAACCATATCAAGCTTGGTGCGCAGTGTCCTGGCGCGCATGAGTTCTGAAGCAGGTCTGCAGATTACTACTTTTATTGTAAGAGAGAGAGATAGAGAGTACGTCATCGAATAATGCTTTGCTCCTCAACAATGGTTGCCTCCCTCCTGCCTTTGTTTTGTTTCGACTTAAACTTCTGGTTGCGTTTCAAAGTTTGAAGGCATGAGTTTCTGTGCCGTCTGCCTTATGCACGGTAGGGGCCATGCGGGTGTTACTGTGCCAGTTGTGAGTTGTTTTCTTCCTAGATCTACATAATCTGTGTGCTGATTGTGCGTGTTGTTTGCAACCCGTTCTTTGAACGGGCCCTTACACTAGTAAACAAAAATAAAGCATATAATACATTGATACATTTAAAACTAAAAAATGCGAGTCTTATACGCCAGAAAATACTTTAATTTTTTTTTTTCTTTACCGTGGGGGTCCCCTTTTTGGGGACCATGGTTCAGCTGCACCATTTGCACTTCTGCTGTTATAATATCAGTTTCCCACACTGGTTTTCCATTCACTGGGTGGTCTTGCTCACGCCCCACAAGTCCGAGGTTGCAGAGGAGCGGCTACCTTACCGAAAGATTCTGCCCACAACCTTGGCCATTCCGGCCATGTTGACCATCCTCGGTCTCGCCCACGTGTCGGCCATTCCAGTCATGCTCACCATCATTATAAAAATTAATGTCCATGAGTACAATTTTGAGCGGTAGTCGTGGGGGCCAACAGCTTTCAGCTGAGGTCCCCGAGAAATCAAAGAATTTTCCTTTTTATTAGAGAATAAATGCCAAGCGAGTTACTAGAAAATCTTGTGTTGGTTATATTTTTTTTAAGAATATTTAAATCCTCTCCCGCATCACACTGGACCATAAAATGGTCAATGGTAAATCTTGCAAATGAAAATTTCTGTGGTGCCCACAAAAAGGTGGGGGGTAGGCGGAATATGAACAGTCTGACTTCTTTTTTGTTGAGGGGGGTGGGGGGTGGGGGGTGGGAGGGAGGGGGATATGGATTAATATTTCAACATAAATTTTAAAAAGAATCTTTGAAACATAGTATGACCTTTCGGCTGTTTACCATGGTATGATAAGTTGTTTTTTTTTAAAACAAAGGTATATCACTTATATTTTGATCACTTTTTCTTCTGATTCACCAAAGCTATTCATTTCTGTGGCGTCCAGTATTCCTGGCTGCTAGATTTTGAGATGGAGTGTCGCGAAGTCACACAACTTCTCTCAGGAAAAGGCTTTTGTTCTTATATAGTTCCATTTCCTGGCCTTTCTTGCCTTATAAACTCGAGGACAGACATTTCGAAATAACTTTCGCCAATCCTAAGTGCAAGCTGGAAATGATAAGACTTTAGTTCTATGTCGTGCCTAACCTGACTATCAAGCCTACAGAAATCTGACGGGCAGGATTGACGCAGTTTGCGCTTAAGAATGACATCGCTCCTACGTAGAAATGCTGGTTGCGACGTAGCCCCGACGTCAGTTTGATGTAAGAAATCCGGCCCTATAGTATTCCTACCAATCCTACTTGAATTGACGTAGTGATGCTGGTTGCTTAAGTCCAAACAAAAATTCAAAAACTGAGGAAAAATTGAGCGCTTTGACTTTGGAAACTTAAGCTCTTCCTGTGGGTCTCATCATGCTATAATCAAAGATACTAGATACTACAAGTTGAGACAGCCAGCAGTTTAGCGTGCATAGATTTCGTACCGCCACCTAGCGGCGAATGCGCGGAAGTCATGAACAACGCAGTCTTTCACAAAGCCAAATAGAGAAAATAACATTGGATTTTGTTCATTGTTCAGCTATCCAAGAAGGCCTAATTGGTGTCACTTATTTTGTAATTATAACTTAAATCGCTGTGGGAAAACCCTGGCAATTTTTTTTTTTTTAGTCGGATTAGCAGTGTAGCAAATCCGCATCACTAATTTATCATTATATCAAGCACTCTTTTCATGCAGTGCCCCATGGGCCCCGCCCCTGATCAGCGCGCAGACTGTGTACCCGAGTTTTATAGAGGCAGGAAGAAAGGAGAGTCTCATATTATTATTTCTAATATCTTTGCTATGATGAAGCTAAAGGGTGAAGGGTGCACGTATCTAACACTGTCAGACCACGCGACGCAAAAATGGTGAAACTTTGTGTTTCTCTCTTTCTCTCTCTCTCTCTTTCTCTCTCTCTTTCTCTCTTTCTCTCTCTCCCTCTCTTTCTCTCTCTGTCTTTCCTGGTACAGTCTGGCTTCAGAACTCATGCGCGGCAGGGCACTATGCAGCAACTGAAGGCTTGTCAACTACAGTCTCCCTGCACTGTGGGCTTATGAAAGGGAGCACAAATAGAGATCATTATCTTTTACATTTTTACAACTTTAAAAAATAAAATGCCTGAAACTTGAATAAACACATTATGTCGATATAAATACGATTTGGTTAGGTCAGTTGACACTTGAGGCAATTAATTTTAGAATCTTTGAAAATGTAATTTAGGCTGTAGCGTGGAGCGAAAAATAGCTCAGAATTGTACAACAATGAATTATTCCTGCCACTATCTTTTTTATAATAAAGTTTTTTAACCGCGTAAAAAAATAAAAGCGAGACGCATTTTCGTCACGTAGAATCGGAAAGAATGGTTGGAACTTTCGTCTTTCACTTGTCTTTACACTATTTTGGGCGAAAATACACATTAAATATCACATGGGGGTCTTAGTTAGGCTTCCGTCGATCGTGAGACGGTCACGGATGTGCATCCAATGTATCAATTGTCCATTCTATCTGGTTTTCTGGGGCAACGTCGTCTGTGACTGTGGATACCGATGTGAGAGTGGCAGTCTCTCTCTCTCGCCGATGTCACATTTATGCGCTGTCTCTGGTCTGTGGGAGCTGATGCACACGGGGTCAGGGCTGGATTAACCATTAAGCCAAATAAACACGTGCTTAGGGCACCACAGAAATTCTTAACTGCCGGATTTACCATGGACCATATGGTGCAAAACTGCAGATGGTGCAGCTCAGCCAGGGTCCACGGAAAGGGACGCCTACAGTAAACATGATTTTCCATCTTACTGTAAGGTTTGTTTAAGTTGGAAATATAAAATATAATTTTATCGTTTATTTTTGTTTATAGTTTGAATTACATATTATTTACAGTATATGGGGACACCAAAATCTTTTAAGTGCTTAGGGACTCTAAAAGTCTTAATCCGGCCCTAATTGGGGTCATTCTCCGAATCAACAGGCTAACTAGTTTTTTTTAATATAAACCGTCTTGTGCTAATATTCTTTGCATCAAAAATAGTATATTCGCTGATGTCAGTGCGCAATTATACTGTTGTTTTGGGGTTCAGGTGCACTCTGGCATTGTATAGATCTAACCTCTTCAATCAAGGAAGTTCCTTTGATTCAAACTCTAGAGATATCTAAAGTTATGCAATATCTTAAAAGGGATCTTAACGGTGATCTTATTTTGTTTTCAGAGGGTTTTATTATTTTGAATCCGGAGATGTATCCAGTTTCGACCATAGACTTGAACAGCAGTGAAATCTTAATTGTCGTAAAAATTCCACGCCACCGTTGCTGTGACACTGATGTAAAGGTGTGTACGCACATTGGGAATGACGCGCCACTTACATGAATTTATGGGGTCTGCCGGAAGCCACAACAAGCATGTAGTTGCTGTTTTTTTTTTAGCGGGGCTTAGCAACCAGGTATCTGTAACAATGAAATGCAGAAATGGGGTTATGTAAGTGCGCGTGTGTGTTTATGGGATGGAAGGGCGTGTTTATTCCATATTTTCACCCCAGGAGAGAAAGTGTTGGGAAAATCCCAACATGAGGGTGGGATCTCAATATGTTACAACTAATTTCATCTTATTCTGTTTGTTGGCTGTTTCTTAGACTATAATTGTGCAAAATGGTTTTTTTGTGCTCTGATATTTTTTGTATGTCACTACAATTTCTCTGCAGTTGTTGTTTTGGTCGTTGCTATCGTGTATTTGTTTTGTTGTTTTGGTCGTTGCTGTCGTTTATTTGTTTTGTTGTTGTTTTTTCTCTTGCATCTTGTACACGTATTTAAGGTTGATACTTAGGCTAATAAAGTACGGTCATAAAAATGTATGTCGCGGGTTGTTGTTGTTTCTTCTCTTGCATGTTGTACACGTATTTAAGGTTGATACTTAGGCTAATAAAGTACGGTCATAAAAATGTATGTCGCTGGTTGTTGTTTCTTCTCTTGCATGTTGTACACGTATTTGAGGTTGTTACTTAGGCTAATAAAGTACGGTCATGAAAATGTATGTCGCGGGTTGTTGTTGTTTCTTCTCTTGCATGTTGTACACGTATTTAAGGTTGATACTTAGGCTAATAAAGTACGGTCATAAAAATGTATGTCGCGGGTTGTTGTTTCTTCTCTTGCATGTTGTACACGTATTTAAGGTTGTTACTTAGGCTAATAAAGTACGGTCATAAAAATGTATGTCGCTGGTTGTTGTTGTTTCTTCTCTTGCATGTTGTACACGTATTTAAGGTTGTTACTTAGGCTAATAAAGTACGGTCATAAAAATGTATGGCCCGGGTTGTTGTTGTTTCTTCTCTTGCATGTTGTACACGTATTTAAGGTTGTTACTTAGGCTATTAAAGTACGGTCATAAAAATGTATGAGGCTGGTTGTTGTTGTTTCTTCTCTTGCATGTTGTACACGTATTTAAGGTTGTTACTTAGGCTAATAAAGTACGGTCATGAAAATGTATGTCGCGGGTTGTTGTTGTTTCTTCTCTTGCATGTTGTACACGTATTTAAGGTTGATACTTAGGCTAATAAAGTACGGTCATAAAAATGTATGTCGCTGGTTGTTGTTTCTTCTCTTGCATGTTGTACACGTATTTGAGGTTGTTACTTAGGCTAATAAAGTACGGTCATGAAAATGTATGTCGCGGGTTGTTGTTGTTTCTTCTCTTGCATGTTGTACACGTATTTAAGGTTGATACTTAGGCTAATAAAGTACGGTCATAAAAATGTATGTCGCGGGTTGTTGTTTCTTCTCTTGCATGTTGTACACGTATTTAAGGTTGTTACTTAGGCTAATAAAGTACGGTCATAAAAATGTATGTCGCTGGTTGTTGTTGTTTCTTCTCTTGCATGTTGTACACGTATTTAAGGTTGTTACTTAGGCTAATAAAGTACGGTCATAAAAATGTATGGCCCGGGTTGTTGTTGTTTCTTCTCTTGCATGTTGTACACGTATTTAAGGTTGTTACTTAGGCTATTAAAGTACGGTCATAAAAATGTATGAGGCTGGTTGTTGTTGTTTCTTCTCTTGCATGTTGTACACGTATTTAAGGTTGTTACTTAGGCTAATAAAGTACGGTCATAAAAATGTATGTCCCGGGTTGTTGTTGTTTCTTCTCTTGCATGTTGTACACGTATTTAAGGTTGTTACTTAGGCTATTAAAGTACGGTCATAAAAATGTATGTGGCTGGTTGTTGTTGTTTCTTCTCTTGCATGTTGTACACGTATTTAAGGTTGTTACTTAGGCTAATAAAGTACGGTCATAAAAATGTATGTCCCGGGTTGTTGTTTCTTATCTTGCATGTTGTATGTCACAAGCAGAGTTAGGGTCTTGGGGATTTTATGACTGCACGAGAGGCAGCTAACTCACACTCGGACACAACCACACAAGAAAAGTATTGAATAACTAGAGTATCTATATATGTCAGGCCGGTCAGGCCATCTTATTACTTAAATATTAATATACAAAACAAAAGACAGTAGAGGTATATTCAAAGCAAGAAATTCTAATTACTAACTTAACCTATGATATTCATGTAACTATGTTTCCTTATTGGATGTACTGCAATCAATAGCAAATTGGTATATTATACGAAACTAGATATCAATCTAAAGTGACAGTTGAGTCGCGACTGGCCAGTCGCCAGGCAAACTCTCCCTAAATCATATGGGCTTGAATGTTAGGAGAGCCCAGTACGTTCAAAGCCTACAGAAGCACACATCGGCTTGTAGGTAATTAAGCAGTTGCAAAAGACTACATATATATATATACACAATCACTCAGTCACTATTCATTTCATCAACAATGTGCCATAATCCTTCAATCATATTATGGAGATAGTTTTATAATACAGGACACTCGTTCGTCGAGTGCCAGCTGTGGTTTCCTTAGACTTCCTATGAGGCTGTGGTTCTCTCTCTATCTCTGAACTTCTATTATACTTAGACAATAAGATATGTTACCGCTGGTCACGCCTACTGGTAGGCGCGAACATCAAAAGAGCGCAGCGTGGGCTTTTAAAGGTCAGCCCACTCAGACCTTTCTTTCTAGAGCTCAGTCGGTCCGATAGCAAGGACTTCTAGTATTCAGACCACACAGTTCAGGTACTGGCCAACCGGAGATACTTCACGACACGATGCTTCTGCTCGTCTGTATTCAATGAATCTGAACGTTACACGATGTTTTATACTATCTAACTACCCAGCAGTGCTCGTCCGCTGGCCCAATTAGTTCAGCAATCTCATTGGCCGAAACCTCCCACCATTTTAATTGTAGTAATACGTCTGCACTATTCTACCAGCCAGTTAACGTGCAAAAACTTGTCTAGTCATACTTAACAATGTCAACTATCCCCACCTTGTTTCACCCCTACTCAACCGACAAGCGTGAATCTAACAGTTTAACTTTACATTTATTTACTCACCAACTATATTTCGCGATGACCGTTCAAGGCCACCAGCCAATTTCTCATGGCCCTGGTAAAAAAACAACTCACGCTCTACGTGGGATCTAACAACACCCGAATCATGACATTGTACACGAATTTAAGGTTGTTACTTAGGCTAATAAAGTACGGTCATAAAAATGTATGTCGCGGGTTGTTGTTGTTTCTTCTCTTTGCATGTTGTACACGTATTTAAGGTTGTTACTTAGGCTAATAAAGTACGGTCATAAAAATGTATGTCGCTGGTTGTTGTTGTTTCTTCTCTTTGCATGTTGTACACGTATTTAAGGTTGTTACTTAGGCTAATAAAGTACGGTCATAAAAATGTATGTCCCGGGTTGTTGTTGGTCGTTTGTGTTTTCGGCTGTTCTGGGAAGGTGGGTGGGGGGACTGACCTACCTGGCTATTGTAGTTTTATTTAACTGTAACCGTTTTTGCGAGTTTGGGAATCTCTCTTTTGACACTGAAGTAGGTGTAACTTTAAAACATTACTGAAACTCGTAGTATCTTATCGTAACGTTTGTTCTGCTTTTTATTTTCATGTAAAATGGTACTTGATTGTTTAATAATTTCATCTCATTACCTTTGAGTGTGTGACTGGCGGATCAATTTGCTGTACCTGCCAATTCTTTGTTTATCACTGGAGCGCAAGTTAGTAAAAACCCTGGGTTTGATTTCTTTATATCGAGTGGTACTTGCGCAAAGATCGTATCGCCAGTTTTGTAAATTCTACAGGAGAGCGATTTGAAAGTATGACATGAAGTGTCAAATGTCTGTTACGACTTTTAAATCCTCATCAATAATTAGGTAAATTAATTTGTTAACGGAATTCGCACCATGTCAAAATGTAGTACTTACCAAGTTGAAACAAAATATGAAAAAAAAAAATTTGAAAATTTTCGAGTTACGGTTTTGGCACCCCTCGATATGCTGTTGAAGTTTCCTTGTGAGTTCTTGAACTTGTTCACTCGCATGCTGTAAGATTCACTCATCTCATTAAGCTCGGTTTTCGCTTGCCACTTCTGAGGCAGCCGACTGGTTTGAATGATGACGTCATATCATTGACTTTCAGTGAACTCCTAATGAGTTGGATGGCGCGCGGGGGTCACACTGAAACTAGATCTAGATCTAAATGTAACATCACCTACCCGTTTAGTCGGCCCATGAAAATCAGATTGTGTGCACTTAGGCTTAAACTTGGGAAAACAACACATGACTGGGGGGGGGGGGGGTCTAATGTAGGATAATTCGGCAAGATAATGGTAAATTTTGGGTGTCACGGCTTAACTCGTATAATACAAATATCGTATAAATATATAATCCTTTCAATTATGACTTATTTACCATTTCCAAACTTTCTTTGTCGAACCATGGTGATTGATTATGTTAGAGACGTCGAAGTCTGGAACTGAAGTGGCCAGCTAATCCAACTGTCAGCCAAAGGTCATTTTTTACTTCCGTCCCCGGGGTAACAAATGAATGTCCTTGCCTAGATCTGATCGGGTTACAAGCTGGGCCTACAGGACAAAGTCAGACAAGTGTAGGAATGTTTGCAGGGTTTTGTCTGGTCTGACAGAGATCTACCTCTATTCTCGTTCTTCCTCCAGTCTTCTTTCGGACCTTCTGTCTCGTTTGAAGTCCCACTTAATCTCCCAAACACCCTTGCCATGGAGGTTTCCTATAATTATCATATCCACGGGTTTTTCAAACGATTATAATTTGCGGTTGAGGTTTCTTGGTTTCTCGATGGTCTCAGTCTAAATGGTGTTGTCCACAGACACAGTCAGATTCTGCCATTACATTTTTTTTTTTGGTGTACATTTTGCTGGCAGCATCTGGCTGTGTCTGACCGGGCATAGTATGATACCTCCCTAAGTGGTCTTGTCCACAGCATCCGCTCCGCTATTTTTACGGAAAACGACGTATGAAAAAGTAAAACACGTTTTGCCTCTGTATGCTTGGCCCCAGCATTTGTTCCGCTCCACTCCTCGCCGCCATAGACCCTTTTCATTTACCGTCCTCCATATTACGTGATCTGCAAACAAAATGGCGGCGTGCCCCACTTGTAGGGCGGAAGGGGTGGACAACAGTCGAATGATGCCATCCTCTTGTTGGGCACCCAACTGTACAAACCCGTTACGTGCTGGTTCTGGCATGAAAATGCATCTTTGCTTAGACTGTGCACATATTCAGATGCCATCAGTAAGGCAAGTGGAGGTTTTTGCCCTACACGGTGCTTTTCGATGCCGTGCGGCTCCCCGCAAACATCCGTAACGCGGAAGTGAAAAGGGTCTACAGAGGCAAAGAGAGGCTAGGGACACCGAATTCCTAGAGGAACAAGGAGACGCATGGTGCGCGGTGGCGATGCTTCAGATCTGTTGTAGGGATCTGTCCTGGAGGGAAGGGAAATTGGAAGAAAAAGAAGCAAATTCCAAGCCCACGGACCCCCCCCCCCTCTCCCCCCAAATTAAAAAAAAACCACACACACATACATAGAGAAATCTCATCCCATGGCCAAACACAAGAGAAACGAAGCGGGGAGGTGATGTTGGGACACCGATAAAATCGTTCACGATACCTTCGAGCAAATACGATTTATTATCGATTTCCTGTAGAGTTCTAGTGAGACAAAATGAGTTCGTATTTAATTGGTCACGCCTTAGGGTATATGTGCTGGAAGTCCACACGGGTAGTTCAGAGCGATTCTAAAGTCAGTGGGGCAGAGAGAGAGAGAGCATGAGAGAGAAAGAGAGAATGAGAAGGAGAGATAGAGAAAGAGACAGAGAGAAAGAGAGAGAGAAAGTGAGAAAAAGAGAGACAGAAAGATAAAGAGAAAGAGAGAGAGGGTGAGAGAAGGGGAGGAGAGAGGGGGAGAGAAAGAGAGAGAGAGAGAAAGAGGGGGAGATCCTGAAAGATAAACAAAAATGAAAGAAAGAGAGAGAGAGATTTGTTTCTGACAACAGTCCTGTGACTTTGTTTATACTGACTTAATAAGAGGCAGCGGATAAAGTTACAACGAGGCTGCATGTTACAATGAGGCTGCATGTTACAATGAGGCTGCGTGTTACAATGAGGCTGCATGTTACAATGAGGCTGCATGTTACAATGGGGATGCGGGTAAGCTAGGGAGGGCGTGAGGGAACGCCCATGACAATCTCTGCAAGGCTGCATATTGCAGGTAAACTGGGTTGACACATAGATTGATGTGAAAACAAATTCTGTCACAAGGTTACACTGTATTCCTTTTCAGCTGGCTAGCCGCCTAGTTTATGCACTGCAGAGACTGTGTCGACCAGTCCTGACCGCTACAACACGAAATGACACTTGTTTGTGGTCAGAAATTGTGTCTCAAACGAGATGAAACAAAATTCAGCCGCCTTACTTACGTATGTCATAAGAAAATATTTTTTAAAATTCGCGTTGGCCGTTATTTTTTTCTTTGTTCCATTTACATCTTGTGATGACCCAAAGGAACTATTAGAATAGTTCTCAAAATTATAACCTAGATAGATACAGCATTTTTTCACTGCATGAAATGATAGTAAATTTTATAAAAAGTGAATTTGACCCAGATTGGCATATAGACTCTAAGGTTTGTTGTTGGTGTTTTTTTACTGTAGCATGGCCGAATTATGAAAAATATATAAATATGTACATCGAAATTTTGAGGTACGGTAAGACATTGATCATTGTCAACCTCAAATTTATTCAAATAAGGGAAGAAAGAAATATGGTCGAGCAGTTTGATCGATTGTTGAAAGGCACACAGCCTAACATGAAAGCCTCGGCAACGCCCTTGTTTAAATATTGGTACACTATCTCAGGTCTGTGTTCTGTTCAATAGTCTCCCCCTTGCCAAAAATGGCGACCTTAGTTCTTGTTTGTTCTATCTCAATGTTCTGAAAAACCGGAGATCTTTTAGTACACAGAAGAGGTTTAACAAAAGTAATGTGCACTATGTACACATTTGTTTTTTATTCGTTGTAGCACGTATCTATCAATTTCACAGTTCCGATTTATTCTAGCTCTTTATCACATTTTATTTTATAGAAGGAAGCGCATATCCGTACAATATGTTGTACGGATATGGACAGTGCATATCCGTACAACGCACACGATTCGATGACGTAGAACATACGCCGGAATACTATATTACTGACCTTGTTAATTTGCATAGTTTTTAAAAAATATGAATCGCCTTAGTAGCAAAACAATCCGACTTCTGCTCGGAGATTGCGTGATCTGCGCTAATAATATACTTGAGTGTACGTCGATTCACCAATGGCTACCCCAACCCCTTTTCGCCTGATTAGTCAACCTGACTACCGCCCATTGATACAAACTGACTAGACCCTCACTCCCCCAGGTCCATCTGACTATTCCATGTGAACACCAGACCAAGTTTTGTTTCAGCAAACCTTCACCAGTCGCGCTTTTTGGTAAACGTGTTGTACGGATATACACTTCCAACCATAAAGACTTTTTAACTACTGGGCCTTAAATTCTACAAAATATCATATTAAGCAAAGAAAGGCGTATGTTGTGCGTGGGTATATCCTAAAAGGTTTGAAGTTCGCTACATCTTTAATACTTTCGTTGATTTTGAGCCACAACTCGGTTGATCAGAAGAAATTGTTCCGACATTTTGAGCTGGAAAGGAAAAAAGACGCATTTTCTTCGAGAATAATTAAAAAGTGTGATAGGAAATTTCGTTCTGCGCCTCTGTTGCCACATTGGTGATCGAAACGCAACTTTAAAAAACACATCTGTGTATTGCCCGAGTCAGGGTGGCCAACTAGTAGTACTAAAGCCCGAAATGTTCAACGTCGAATTTCTTAGTTGTGCAAAAAGTGGAGTTGGGGGATACGAGAACTTAGATCGGCCAAATATCAAAGGACAACTTGTGTCTCAATGTATCTCCACGCCGTGCCAGCACTCTTCACAGCTTTTCCTTGGGTGATATCATAGGACAATTTGTTTCTGACTTTATCTCCACGCCGTGCCACTACTGTTCACCATTTTATAGGTAGAATGCGCATGACGTCACAGAGTGTTTTTGTTTTGTTCTTCAGCCAAACAAGATGGCCGGTGGATCAGCTGATGAGTGTAACTTTGGGATGTGTCTAAGCTGTTAAAATGCCTCCTGGTTGCATTGCAGTTGACTGTTATGACAGGGGTGGAAAGGATGGATCCAAGCTGGTCAGATTCCCTACCAACCGTGTAAACAAGGGAAAGGAAGTGAAAGAATTGACCGAACGTCTCCCATGTGCGTGAACACATGTGTCATTGTTTACTGTAGTGAATTTTTTTTAAACTCGCCGCCGCTTGGTTCGCGACGCCTTGAGTGCTCAGGGTACAAATCAGCTAAAGAATTAAAATCAATGCCACCATCGCCATGGTGAAGCGTGGGTCCGGACAGACAAGATGGTGGATATGCGCTTTCTACCTATAGTCCTGAAATGGAGACCAGGTAGTTGGCATACTGAGACAACAGACCAGGTCTGGCCCAAGGAAAATCGCCAATTGCCGAAGAGAGTTGAAATTTGAAGAGAGACAGAGATAAATGATAGGGGGGAGGGGGTGGGCAGAGGAACCTTGTTCGCCGTGCTCTGACTGGACAGAAGATTGGAGGGACGAAAAACAGGAAGAAAGAAAGAAAGGATAGAAAGAAAGAAAGGATAGAAAGAAAGAAAGGATAGAAAGAAAGAAAGACAAAAAGAGAGGAAGGAAGAAAATAAAAGAATGACGGGAAGAAAGAGGGAGAAAATATTAGAGAAATGCAAAAAGAAAAAAAGAAATACATGAAGAAAGGAAGAAAAGAAGAGAAAGAAAGAAAAAAAGAAAGGGAGAAAGGAAAGAAAGAAGAAAAGAAAGATAGAAAGAGAGACAGGAAGGAAGAAAAGAAGAGAAATAAGGGAAGAAAATAAGAGAAAGAAAGAAAAAATAGAAGATAAAGAAAGAAAAAAGAGAAGAGAAAGAAGGGAAAAAAAAGAGAAAAATATTAAAAACGGAAAAGAAAGAACAAACGGAAGAAAACGTTCCAAATGTACCGACATTTTTCAAATTTCCTCATTAATGTTTGTGAAAAGTGAGCTGTAGGGTTCAAAATCTGAAACAATGTTGTGACATTATGAGACTTTTTTGTTTTTGTTGATGTTTATCTTTTTTTTTTTTTTTTAGGTAATTAATATTTGTTTTGCAGATATATACTCGATTACGTCACGTAAATTCAACATGGAGCCGATTAGACTTGGAGCGTATCCGTGTCCATGGAGAGATGGAGTGTACCCCGGTATCAGATCACAAATCAATAGCCTGAAATGCCAAGTAAAGTGGGCAGACCATGCCCCTGAATAATGTATACTGGTATGCTATATGATCGCGCCGCACAGATACCCGGGCGATCCCAGCATTTTCGCTGATATTGATGAAATGATAACGAATACCAAATCGGCGTGTACCCTCCAACCAACCCAGAGTGTACATATACATAATGATCTCGTGAGCTGCGCGTGGCAAATATCGCGGAGAAATCACGTGCTCGTTGATGGTGTAAACATTCTAAAATTTCTCTCTGGACTCTTTCTATTTCTTGGCCAGATTTTTTCTGTTTACATGTCTCTACACATTTTCTGCTCTATCTCAATTAGTGGAGAATTAATTTATCAAAAGCAAAAAACAAAAAAAAAAGGATGAGGAGCTTAATGTACCTGGTAACTTCCATATTTGGATTTGTAGAACTTGAATAATCCAAACCGTAACCTTCAACCGAAAACAAAAGAAAACTATTTGCTTTATTTTTTGTACACAATCACATTTGGGAAATTTGCCTTTGTGTCATTGCAGCTCAGTTGCAACTGGAGCAGGCGCGTCGTCGCCACTGTGCAGAGTTGGTCGGCGGGTTGTTTCTTTTTTTTTTCGGTGGGGGGGGGGGAGATGGAGGGGGGTTCATAGGAATGAATTTTATTTAATTTTGCCCTGGCAGTGGCCTGTTCGGCATACTCTTTTCGATTTCCAACTGCCAAGGTATTTTTAACGTGCACACGGGCCCTCCGAGTTTTTCGTCCTTATCCGAGAAGACTAGGTGCTCGATCCTACTTCCCATAGAATCAGGGACGGGAAAATATGAATAAAAAATCCCAAAATTCCAACATGCCTGCACGTACCGGAGTTTGAACCCGCTACCTTCGGCCTGAGAGGCGAGCGCATTGCCTCAAGTCCACCGTGTCCCCAAATCGTAATGTTTTTTATTTCTTTCTTCTATTCTTTCTTTCTGTCTGTCTTTCTTTTTTCTTTTCTTTCTTTCTTTCTTTCTTCTCTTCTCTCTTTCATGTCTTTTTTTCTTCCTTTTATTCTTTTCTTCATCCCCTCGCAACAGTGTTTATTTTTTTCGAACTCTCCAATTTTCACCGTGTACTAAAGCGATTTGTTTTTTGTTTTTTTTTTCACTTTTCGAAGTCCTCCATGATAGAAAGAACATCTGTGTCCGTGGTTTTGAACCTTTGCTTGTTTTGAGATCTCTTTCAGGGCTCTGCTCCCGCCCCCTCCCCTATTTTCATTCGATAGTGCCACTGGGAAAAATTGCAGCTACTCTTTACAGAATGAGCTTGTTGCAGCGTGCAGAATATATTTTAGTATCATTTATATCGGTTTACGATGACGTGAATTAAGCTGTGTATGCATGTGTATGGAAATGGATACGGCAAAAACCTTTCATGTGGTGAAATAGAAGTGAATATCCTTACAACATGTTTACCAAAAGCGCGACTGGTGAAGGTTTGCTGAGACAAAACTTTGTATGGTGTTCACGAAATTAAAGTGACAACACATGGAATAGTCAGATGGACCTGGGGCGTGAGGGTCTAGTCAGTTTGTATCAATGGGCGGTAGTCAGATTGACTAATCAGGCGAAAAGGGGTTGGGGTAGTCATTGGTGATCGACGTACACTCAAATATATTATTAGCGCAGATCACGCAATCTCCGAGCAGAAGTCGGATTGTTTTGCCACTAAGCCGATTCATATTTTTAAAACTATGCAAATTAACAAGGTCAGTAATGTTGTACGGATATGCGCTTCCGTCATTTATATCAGTAGGATGACGTGAATTAAGCTGTGTTTGCATGTGTACGGAAATGGAAACGTCAAAAACCTTTCATGTGGTGAAATGGAAAGAATGTTTTCATTTTTCCGCAAACATCGTCTCCGCACACATGGAAACACTTTTTTGTCTTACTACTTGATGGATGTTTGGCCTTTCTGTTTCCGTTTCCGACACATGAAAACACAGGTTTATGTTTAAAATGGCGCTCCACTCCACGGGTGGACAGAAATAGCGAAATCACTACCCTTTCATAACATTGTACCTGTTTGCACCAAGAGCGGACTCAAACTCGTTTCTCCTGGAAACTGTCAGTTGGATTTTATTTCAAAATTTTGCCAGGGCTCATATTGTGCACAAGGGGTCTAACTACAAAGCCAGATAAAGAAACTACTTTGTTGTTAGGCTAAACACGAACCAACTGCTTTTCACTTGACAAACTATTTTTGAAAAAACAAAATATATTTTATGTGCATCAGAGGAAAGCTTGAAGCAAAGTCAACATATGGCATACACGCATAAACGTGTGTATCACAACATACGCCTTCTTCTTTTTGTTATATTTTGTCTTTGCTTTTAATTTTATTTGTAAGTCTGTATCCTGCGTTTGAGCTATCTTCTTTGCACTTTGTAAAACACATTATTAATACAAAATGATTAATTATTAAAAATTTTAATTTCTTCGGTACCAGTTTACCACTTAACTCTGCTAAACATGCAAAAAAAAAAAGTTCAATGTGTAGTTTAGTGCATGGAGTATTGGTCACTGAGTATTCACGGATCAGTTTTGTTTCCGAGTGAACACACATTAATTTGGTGTTTAGTAGTTTGGTAATATTGTTGCTGTTTTGTTGTTGCTTTTTTCGTTTTTTGAAAATAATTTACGTTTAGGTTAATAGGCTTCACCAATATTTTACCAAAAGTTCCCAAATTCTGTGACCTTAACCTTGCCCTCGAGTGAGACAAACATTGCATTTCGTACTAGTCAGTTGATATGAGTAGTCTGAGCTTTACTAGTTCGTAGCCATTTGTTTGTCTCACCTTTCCACTCACCACTCTATTTGGTGGCTGACCTACATTCAACTAGCTGGGTTTTCCCCAAAATCTTTGTTTCTTCTATTGTTATCCCAAAGCAAAAAGGGCAATGGAGAAAGCAAAAGCAGCCAGCTCTTCTTCCCAGCCACCCGCCGGTCCGAAGTTTGCAACATGTGGCAGGCAGTTCCGTGACCAGATTGGACTTATCACTCAGCCACCGTAAACCAATGGGATGAACCCATGGTCATCATCGACAACGATGCACGTACATCATCATCACTTATTTTCCTTTTCAAAGCGCAAAGTAGCAAAATCAAAATCAGGTCAAAAGCTAATAAATAAAAATGAGCCTACGCAAAATTTCGAACAAAGTTTGAAGACAACTTCCGAGAAATTGATGTTGAGTCCGCACATGGTTAAAAAAAAAAAAGGCCACATCTCACATTCCGGCAACAAAATTCTCGTACATAGTTCTGACAGAAGGAAATGTTGAGATGGTGAACGATGGATGTATTCTTTTGGCCTGTCCTGGAGAAAACTGAAAGTCGAAAGCAAAGTGTGATTTTTCTCTTTAATTCAAAAAGACACTAATAACAAAAATAATAATTGTGTGAGATGATACTAATTGACAAGTTTGACAGAAAATGAAAACTTTACCAGAAAGTTCTTCAAAACGTGGATTAAAATCCCATCATTCTGCATGGGGAGGACTGAAATTTCCACAGGTATTTGCCACATGATTGTACATGTATGTGCATGTTTGCCTTTTCAAGAAAATGAGAATTGAGGTTTGGTCGGCAAAAGGGCTAAAACGCATAAAACATTACGTCACGAACATATCTCGTAAAGTTTTTAACCTATTGGAATGACACTCCATACATAATGAAATTAAAAGTGAAAGAACCACTTTCATGACATAACCAAACAAAGAGAGTTTTTCCAAAACTGGGTTAGTCAAATTTTGCATCGGTTATGGCCCCTTTCAGATAGTCAGTCAAAATTAGTGTAAAAGTAAGACGCTGTGTATCCAATTAACAGTTGCTATGTCCCGTCTAAATCATGGGGTACCGATGGGACATAGCAACTGTTAACTGAACACTTACACAGCTCCTTACAATCATTTCGAATGACTATCTCAACGGGGCCATAACTGATGCAAAATCTTCAAATTCTCCTCGAGTTGTCCCACGGGCTTGCTGGACCGTAGCGCCTGGCGATGGAGACCACCTGCAGCAATTCATGCGAGGTCTCCGTTTCGCCACAAGTCCCGTAGATCAGTTCAAGTTGCTATACTGAGCCAGTTTCAAGACAGAGCGCGCGCGAGGTGTACGTGACGTGGGACTGGCTGGGCGACCGGGTTTCTTGATAGGTTGAACCCGCGTTACGACAGAGAGCAAAACAAATAATAAATTCAGTGTGATCGAGAACGGGCTGTTCATTTACCAGGCCATGGTGTAAGAGGATTAGTTTCTCAAAAAAAAATTGAAAAAGTGGAAATTTGTGTTGTTGAAGTAGCTGTCAAAATTTGCCGTGTCAACAGTGAGTGTCGTTTGCTTTACACATCGACGTCATCGAATCCTGTTTCGTAGGTCGCCTGCATAGATCTAGATCTGTCTAGATTTAGATCTACATATTTTATACTTGAACATAATCTGTCCAGTTGAATCATTTTTGCCTGCATTTGGTGTGGATTTTTACAATGACCCCACATTGTCGTTTCTTAATTTCTGTTGAAGTCAAACGGTGAGTTCTCAGAAAGATTTGAAGTTGCCCGTTGAATATTAAGCAAATTATTTCCTCGATTTGGAAATACTTTTTTTTTTTTATTGTTGGAAACAGTTCCATACATCCCGACAACTCAGTCTAAATAACCTGAACCTAACCCCGTCTTCATCTCTAACCATAAAGCTTTTGTTTTCTAGCTGAAAGGATACGGGTGGAGATGAGATTAGGTTTAGCGTTAGGGATAGAGTTGTGGACGGGACGGATGGAACTTTCCCTATTTTTTTTTCCAGGCAATCAGTTTAGGGGGAAAAGTGAAGGTACAAGGTGCAAGAGCACAGAGTGAAGTTGAAAACAGAAGCGATAGCTGTGTCAGTGCCAGGATGTGTCTTAGAGGAAAATTAAACTAGTTCAGCGGCACCTTGGAAAACGGATTAATTACTTTATCGGAAAAACCGGATCTGGCAGTTGGAGCAAGTGGCAAATTCTGGAATATACGGCCTGCTGTTGTTCTATTGGGATCTTTCACCGAAAAGTAAGTGTTAGCCCTTGATATTCGTGTACAGGTTGTCGCCTAACCTCTTGTTCTTAGAAGTCGTGTGTGTGTGTGTGTGTGTGTGTGTGTGTGTGTGTGTGTGTGTGTGGTTTTTCGTTGTTGTTGTTGTTGTTGTTGTTTTTGGTGGGGGGGGGGGATGCGCAGAGATCTGTTTTATCTGATCTTATTCGGCCTTGACCGTCCACTGCAGGATGTAGCTCTCCGCCAATGATCGCCATTCGCTTCTGTTTTTCGTCCGTCCTGTCCACGTCTGTCCATCTGTCTGCACAATACCATCTCTCCATCCTCTCTCGGGGCGTCCTCTGGTTTTCTTTCCTTGGATAAGTTTGATAAAATACCTAAAATATTATTATTATTATTCAAAACGAAATCGTCATCTTTAATAACACTTAACAAACAACTGCAACTGATAATGAAAAGACCAAAATTGTTCGAGAACAGCCGACCACACAGAATTCAGCAACTGACAATTTTTGTGATATAAAAGACTTTAATTGGGTCCGATTCTCAGAATAGTCCTTATAGACAGCCGTGTATTTATTTGCTAGACTATTATCAGGTCATACGTACTTTCATACTTATCTATTTATCCATTTAACTAGCCACTTTGAACTAGACTTCTCAACGTATTTATTTGCGAACTCACTTAATATGGATACCTTTTTAAAGTAGTTTTTTTTTTTTTTTTATGTCCGTTAATTGTATAAAATACACCAGACCTATTAAGTGATTTCCAATCACTTGAGTCGTGCACAAAATGGAAGCAAACTGAAGAGAAGACAGAAAATACACAAAATAAGTAAACTGTTTCGCTTCGTTTCTGTGCGTTTCCTGTTGAAGTCTTTTATTGTTCAAATTTTTTTTTCACTTGACAAAGGCGAAAGCCGAAAATTTTGTGTATTTTCTATCTTCTCTTTAGTTTGCTTTGTATTGTTTGGGTTTTATTTCTCACGCAGGGTTTCGCAACATACTACCTTTTCTTTTCTATGTCTAGACATTTTTTGTAAAGTTCCACATCAACGTAAGGTTTTGTTGCCATTATTGTTGATGTTTTCAATCAAGCAAAGCGCTCTTATCACGGTACTGTAGCTGTGGGTTGGATCTTTGGTATTTTTCACACTGAAAATTCTAATTGGCACAACACGATTGATTTGTCCTACTATCGGGATGGTTCAGAAAGCATGAATGTGTGTCCCTCCTGGACATGTTTGTGTATCCTTCCTGGACATGATTGTGTATCCTTCCTGGACATGATTGTGTATCCTTCCTGGACATGATTGTGTATTCCTCCTGGACATGATTGTGTACCCCTCCTGGACATGATTGTGTACCCCTCCTGGACATGATTGTGTATCCCTCCTGGACATGATTGTATATCCTTCCTGGATATGATTGTTGAAAGGATGTTGTTTGGGGGGAGGGGGATAGTCTAATGACACAGCCAAATAGACAAAATTAGACCGAGTTGCGTTCACTGGTCAGCAATAGCGTTCTATGTAAAATACGATGTCCCCCTTACAACTGCCTTGTTGAAATCAGACTTTTAACTGAGGAGGCTCCGGGCGGTTCCCCGGGTAAACCTTCTTCCGTTCTCTCTCTCTCTCTCTCTCTCTCTCTCTCTCTCTCTCTTTCTCGTTATCTCTCTCTGTCTGTGTCTCTCTCTTTCTCACGCTCTCTTTCTGTCTCTCTTTGTCTCCCTCTCTCTCTCTCTCACTCACTCTCTCTTTCTCTCTTTCTTTGTCTCTCTCTCTCTCAAATCACCCCCCCCCCCCCCCCGGAGCAATATGATGTTCTACACACGCAGTTCCTGAGAGAAAACTGCACCCATTTGAACGCTCTTGAGGGGCAATCTTTCAAAGAAAAGCCATAAAAGCCGAAGGAGACCATCGCGACAGGACCAAACGAATCATACATTTTGAAACACGGACGCTTTACATGTAGATTAGTACCGGTCATTCAGTGGTCGTGTTATGCTCTGAATACCAATTGTAACTTTGCGGTTTAGTCTGTAACTTTCGCCCTGAATTTTATATATATATTTATATATGGCATTGACTGATCCCGACCTTAGTTTTGGTTTGTTCAATCTCCATTTTCTGAAAAACTGGAGATATTTTAGCCTGTAAAAGACATATTTATAAATACACACTTTGACACTTGATTTAATGGCTTGCTGCACTTACCAGGCTGTTTCACAGTTTGATTTATTTTAGTTCCTTATCATAATACTAAAGCTACAAACGTTTAATATGGAATTTCTCAGTTGTGCGCAAAGTGGAGTTGGAACAAACAAGAAATGTTGGAAGTTCATACTTTTATCAGTTTAGTCAGTAACTTGTGCCAAGCGCTGGGAAGTCATGAAATTTATATAGTAGCTCTACTGAGTGATGATGAAATCACACTAGTTTTATTTTCTGACAAGAAAGTTCCGACTGACAGTGACAAGGAAATCTTATCAAACACTAGCAAAGGCGAGTGGGTAAACTTAATGACTCCGTGGCCTCAGGTTTATGAATATTGCAGGTTACAAGTGTCACTGTGACCGTGCTATCTTTATTTGGGGTAGACCAAACTCAGCCAGGTTAAATGGTTTTTGATTCTGAATCTGGCAAGAGTCATAAAGATAATCTTCTGTTTACTGCTGGAAATCAAATAGACCTGGGCTGAGAACTGACCAGAATGTGACTAGGCCAAGACGAGTCAAGGTGTTCGAGTGAAAACTGACGCCATTTTGTTTTCTTTATTTGCTTTTTCAGTAATTATTGTCTCTGCGAAAGCAAATAAACTAAGTTTTTTTCCAAAATAATTTAGTTCCTGTGTAAGCCCTGTGTAAGCCATGTGTATAAGTCCTGTGTGGGCCCTATGTAAGCCCTGTATAAGCCCGAGTACCCAAATCTGACAAGACCTTTTAAATTATTTTGCCATAACTAAAAGCATATTTTTTCTCATTTAAATTGCAAAGGACATGCGCGGAAATTGCTTCATAACTTCATATCAGAAGAATGTTGTTACAAGTACGTACGTCCTCAAAGTTTGTTACGCTAGGGGTGCGCATTTTAAAGCCTTTTGTGACTCCAGAGCTAGAGAGCTCCTCCCAAAACACTCCTAACAACAGCCTTAATCAATTATTCTTTCAGATTTTCTTTTTTGTTTTCCTCCTGTTGTTTGGTTGAAAGGGTAGGGGCCAGGGTTAGGGATTCAATAAGATTTAGGGTTGAGGATAAGGACAGGGTTAGAGATAGTTACGTATACGTATGCGCCATGGTGCAAAACGCTTGAGGTGCGTGCGTACTTACAACAACACCCCTATCAAAATGGACAACAGGTGAGTTGAGTGACCCCCCTGGGGAGGGAGGGTGGGATACGGAACCATTACGGAATATCAGTTATCATGAGAAGTTATACTAAAGCCCTTTTTGTGGGACAAAAGTGAGAAAGGGTATTTTAAAAAATGATTAAACTTGAAAGAAATATATGGTGAGCCCTACCCCCAATCTCAGCACCTCCTCTGAAACCGGTACCTAAAGCCCTGTTCACATGTAAGCTGTTTTCAGCGCGGTAGATGTACGCGCGTCTTTTGCAAAAATACGCCCATGTATTTAATGTTTGTTGCTGTTCACATGCAAGCTGAAACACGCGCCGAAAACGCGCTAGCTGTTTGCGCTGTTTTGAAAATACGCTACCCGAGGCGATTTTTCTCTGCTTCCCGGCACGCTTTTTGTAATGGTAGAAGGGGAGTGTCACCCGAGCCATCACTTCCCGTCGGTGAACTTTGGTCTTGTTGAACTTGTATTTAAAATTAATTTTTTGAAATTTTCAAATCTTTATTGAATCGGAAAAACAATAGCATTTTCGAAATCAGCGCATCAAAGTATGCAAAGTCTACGTGTAAGCCCGCCTTTTTATTGCGTGATAACTGAAATATTTATTTGAAGATTATTTTTTTTTTCTGGAACAGAGGGAAGGGAAGAAAAGGCGTCACACCTTGCTAGTGTCCTTTGTGTACTCGCTGTTCACTCTCTCTGACGAAGGCCCGTTTACATACCATTAGGATAATTAGATGCAAGCTTGTGTTGATGCACAATAAGTTTAAATATCACAAATACCGGGTACCTTGTGCATCGGGACGATCTTGCATCTAGGCCTAGTTCGTGTATCCACAAAATGAAGTACTCTGTACAAGTTTATGAGAAACTTATAGAACTAGTATGGAGCAACCCGTGCTTGTATGACAGCAGTATTCCACAACATAAAGACATGTTGCTCAGGCAAAACACCTGGAAAAAATTCTCTCGATAGATGGGGGAGGATTCCATGACATGTGGGTATGGTTTATTCAATATTCAAAACATTACTATTGCTGTTAGCAGGCAAATTGTGCACTGAAGTACAACACAGTGGCAAAAACACCGTCTATAAAAACTGCCTACAAAACGCGATCTATGTGAACAGTAATCTGCGCGTATTTTCAAAACACTCGCGTGTAAAAGACGCGCTTACAAAGCAGGCACGTACAAAAAACGTCTACATGTGAACAGGGCTTAAGCGTTGGCTCTTGCTTGCAGCCATAGCTCAAGTTGTGCACTGAGGACGCTGAGGTACAACACAGTGACAAAAACACCGCCTATAAAAACTGCCTGCAAAACGCGATCCATGTAAACAGTAATCTGCGCGGTTTTCCAAAACGCTCGCGTGTAAAAGGCGCGCTGACAAAACAGGCACGTACAAAACACGTCTACATGTGAACCCTGTCTGTGAATCTGCCCCTGAACTCTAGGTAATCTGATGTGGAAATCCTCCCCCAATCCCCTTTTTATGCACCTGTAAACTAATTATTTCATGAGAAATACCCTACCGCCCCCCCCCCCCAGAAAAAAAAACACCAACAACAACTGGGAGAATGTGTGACACATGTTCATCCATCAGATTACCAAAAAACAACAACATATGAACACTCACTCATGATAAACACATTCGCACAAAATAGCAAGTACGGATTGCAATTCAGATGTAAAAGAGCAGAGCTTCAAGTTCGCAATTGTAAGGCCATCTGAGATCATTTCTGATATTGCACCATGTAAACTGAAGTTGTCCCGATCCCTAGCTTGGTTCCCCGGCTACAGGGATCTAGATCGACGCTTTTTAGCATCAATAATGTACTGAGGAAGCAATTTCAGTGAATGGGCTCGGCCGGCATTTATCAAACTTGCATGACATGCTGTGTAAAGATGGATTTGTTCCCAATTCATTACGACAGATAATGAGATATTAATCTCTGTGTCTGCCATCTGCATAGCTGTGTGAACCTCAGGTCTAGCTTTCACCAAAAGGACAAAATAAATGCAACAAGAATGATTATACTATTAGGAAAAATAACAACAAAGACAATCATATTGTTACTGCATGTTTTCTATCCATCTAACTCCCATTTTGAAATGTTTACAGGAGGCAAAATTGATTCGAGACTGGCTGGGAAATATTTAATCTCCACGAATGTTGAATTTCAATTTGAGTTTGGGTTTAACGGCGCATTGGCACCATAACGGCCATTTTGTGCCCTTTGCGTTTTTTTTTTCTAAGAAATGGATTGTTTGATTGAAAAGATGACACCTGAAATGTCTATGCTTTTTAAAATACAGAATAATGATGATTTTACAATACTGTCTATTTGTAGGCTAAACGATGTTTCTCCACAATCGGAGTCAGTAGAATAGAAGCACACAGTAATGCTAATTTACCATCCTATAGAACACTCAAGTGTCCAGCGTCCCAGATATTGAACTCTATACTCCACTACAGAAACGTAAACATTTATCATTTACCTACAAAATTTAATTCTTGGTGCTAACTATTTATAATGTTCCATTCAGGGCCCATGCACCTGCAACAGAATTATACATGTACACGTCAAAGCAAACAGAGAATGACACAGAAGATTGCTTTTGCCTTCGGCAATTCGCCCCAACGAGACATTTTATGTATTAGCTGAATGCGTGATACATTAATTTTATTTACTAAGGTTCCATGCTATTTGAGTTCATGTAATATGCCTGTTGTTGAGGTATCAATAGCTTTATGTCATGATGCATTAGATCTGTGTGCCATGGCTCAGTGAAAGTGAAAGTGAATATTTCTGCATGGGATGACAAAGTCATTCTGACCTATCGTATCATCCTTATCTTTCAATGTACGTACACTACATTCTGGCAATTTCTCCCCCTCACCCCCCCCCCCCCCATGTACAGTTTTCATGCGCTTGGTCCGAAATCATCCAAATTCAGCTGTTGACATTTCTTGGTTATAAAGCCGTCGGTGGGGTTCGGTAACCAGAATGGTTATAATAGATAGTTGGTTTTGACTCGTAATTTTATTTATTTACTGATTTATTACGGTAGATTTGTTATTATTGATATTTTTATCTTTACCATAAAGCTGATGGAGGCCGAATTTTTAATCCCTTCTCCCCCCCCCCCCCTCCAAAAAAAAACTCAATAAATACGCTGCCTTCTGTATTCAGATTCGGCATGGTCATTCCTGACCCCCCAAAAATTAGGATCTGGCTGTACAAAATAAGACTTTCACAGCACATTTCAACTTAAATTATTTTTTCTTTCTGTTTCCTGGTTGTTTCAATTGTTTGACCACTGGTGGCAAGTCCGCCAGAACTAAACTGTGACCGGGTAGAAAATGATGTGAATCAAAATGCGCAGGAAAGCTGGGGCATAGATCTAGTTGGGCTGTGATAATAAAATTATTGAGTCCTACATACAAGAGATATATAACGCATTGCAGTTAATCTGAGCACACACCCTTCTGCCTCCCTCTAAATAACAACAAACACACTTTTTTTTGTTTGTTTTTAAATGTGTCTCACACTTGAAATGATTTCGACATAAATAGATCATGTTACAGAAAATGACCCCATGCGCTAAGCTACTTGAGATCCGCTCTTTAACATCGTTTTATACCATTTGACTACGATCGATCTACTTATCTGAGTTCTAATTTTGTACGGCTGATAGTTTCCTTAACATGAAAATAGAACATAGATTAGATCGGAGCTCAACGCGACAAACTTTTTTTGCGTCTTCTTTAAATTTTCCTGTTAGTATTTTATTATTGGGTTTTGTTCCCATGACACGGCAGAATGTGGTAAATGGTTGCGAAATAACGGTGTAATCGTTCAACAATTTACCTCATTCCATTTACCTCACCCCCCCCCCCCCACGGCTAATCAGAATTTTTCAACAGCCTGTGTTGCCTGCCCCTGTAAGAGTCTCAACATCCACTTTAGATACCAAAGATACGCCACTCTGTTTTTGTTTGTGTGTCGTATAACGTAACGTAGGGTGGGCTGTCTGTGTCCCGGTTACTGATAATCTAGACTGGAACGTCTAAACATAGACTCGCGATACGCGTATTCACAACATTGAGTGTTTCCCATAGTTACTGTACAGGGAAAGGGGACAGTTAGACTAAACAGCTGTGCACTTTTTACAAATTATTTATTTCTACTCAGAAGTCCGTAACAAAGTACTGGCTTGCTTGGCTTGTTTTCTAATTCTTTCACAAAGTATCTTTCTACTTAAATGGTGGACATGGGGCGCAAATATGAGCGAGAAATTTGGCGAGGCTTTCGGTCTAGATAAAATTCTTTCAACATTGAAAAAAAAACAACACAAACACGCTAGCGGTATTATATAGCACGAGAAATAAATTTGCGTGCCTGAACTAAAAAAAAAAGTTTCCAAATGAAATCTCAGATACGTTTTTCGTACATTTGAATCTACTCAGAAATTGTAAACTTTTCGGGTAGAAAATATTAAACAATTAGTTAGAAAAAATAAAATTTTGGTCACAGAAATTGATATTACATCAGTATCCCTGGGGTATATCATTAAAACATTTGCACTGTGCTGCTAAAGCATATTTTCATGTTGTGGTCAGTATATAATTATATCATGCCCAGCTCGGTTATTTCTGGATATTTCCACCCGTGCAAACCCGCCTGACGCCAGGTAAATGAACGCTAGCCAGTCCCCGGGTGGGTGGTATTTGCTCTGTGAACATCAAACTATGCGGGTATTAAAACCCTCACCGGAAAAGCTCAGAGACCCGAGCGACAGACATCTCGAGGACCGCGGAGTCCCAATGTTTTCCTAGCAAATAGAGACTTCTCCGTTGGGGTCACTTGCGCAGAGAGCCTGAATGAGTGTCAAACGCGGACCTTAATGTGATCTAATTGTCTTACAGGCTACAAATTCTACACGGGTCTTGGGTGAAACACGTAAGTTAAAGGTAAAATTTTTGCAATTACCACGACATACGCTGGTAATTACACCCTTGGAAGAGACAGGGCTTACTGTTTATTTTCCTGTTACACTTCTTCACCGCCCCCACCCCCTACTACCACACACACACACACACAGAAGCCCGAGAGAGAGAGAGAAAAAAAAATGGGCAAATGGCCTATAGGCCAACTTCAGTGTTCGCTTAATAAATTCCAATGTACGTGGCAGCTGTTTGCTGGGAGACTTTTTTTGTCGGTTGAGAAGAACAGTCTCATAAAATGCGACACTTCACTCGGTTGCAAAAAAAAAATAGTGTTATTTCAAATACAGGAGGGGCAAAGTTTAATAAAGGTAGTGCATGGCTAAAACTTCGATTTAAACTGACAGTTGTCTTCAAAAATGCTTATGGGTTTGCAAGAATGAGTGCTGGCATTGTACCAGGACAGAGTGACCAAATGAGCGAGTGGTGGAGAATGTGGCCTATTCTTGGATAACTGATTAAGTTAACGACGAGGTCATTGATTGCATAGATTATATAAACAAGTAGCTAACCTGCTGATCGGTGTCGTGAGCGATTTATAATTGTTTCGTTGACTGGTGAATCAATTAGTCTGATTGATTAGACATTTATAACTGATAAACTGATGGATAGTTTCCATGATTTATTGAATGATTGATTAATCAATAATTTGGCGGGGCGTTGAAGTCGCTGACTGATTGGTTTTCTAAGATTTCTTTATTATTTCGGAACGATTATTCTCCTAGTTTGAGACTAAAATATTTTCTTCTTTTGTTTTAAACTCTTAAGCATTTTAAATGTTTGGCAAAACCAGTGGAACAGCCGCTAGAAGTATACAACACACCTATCAAGTAAGACTTAGTCGTGATAAAAAAAAATTTTTTTTGTAAGTTTAGCTCTGTATTCGCCCAAAACAAGACACTGTCAGGCGATGTAAAGTAAGCAGGATTACCCACCAATGGTTTCTGTCAGTAGTCTGGCCAGACAGAACATAGCATTCAGTGGATACGGGTCACAGAACACCTGCTATGTTAGAATTTCTCTCCATACCGTCTGTGTGCGGTCCGCCAACCCCCTTCAACACAGTCACGACATTCAACATTTTGTCACACTAGTTGAAAAAAATGTCCATTTTATTTTAGTGAAAATTTAGGTCATGTCTTTAACTGACCTCATTTGACATCTGTGTGTGCGGTATGCGTTAAAGGCCTGCGGGTCTTAGATATTGTATTTACTGTTGTACTGTTACCGCAGCTGTGACAACAAATTTCCTGGACACAAGATAATAAAGCTTTGTCTTATCTTATCTTATCTTATCTTATCTTAACTTATCTTATCTTATCATATCTTATACATCTCCGGTTAATCTGAAGTCCACACTTTGTCAGTGAGTAGTGTAGATTTCTCAACCTTTCTAAATTTTCATTATGTCTTCCTTAGGGGAGCTCAGAATTTTCTCAAAATTGGAGTCAAAGGAGAGAGAATACGTATTACTTGGGTGTTGATTTTCCGGTTGATGTCTTTCATTTAAAACGAGAAAGGTAGACATGAATTTATACTTTTATACTCGTTTACAAAACATTTTGCAGATTTATACAAAACAACATTTTTAGAATTTTACCAATGTGTTAAAATTATATGAATGTATTTAATTCTATTGTTAACCTTGACAGCTCTGAATACGAAACATAAATAAAAGAAAGTGTACCCAAATAGACCAGTGAAGGGCGTAAAGTGGCCGTTATTGTGCCGACGTGCCGTAAAACCCAAACTCAAACTCAAACACTTTAAATTATTATTTGAGTCAAGACGCTCTGGGTAAACTTTGTGTCCTGGCTTGAGAAGCATGAGTGGAATGGTTCAGGTTTACACCTTGCTTTCGGGCAGGATTTCAGCTAGGACTGGGTGGCATCGGCACTTTTTCAGTGTCGCTCAGCCACCCTATTACATGTAATTCTGTCACACAACTTAATGGCCCTTTCGAGAGCAATGCGTGCCAAGCAGACGCAACTCCTCACCCCTATGATAACCAACTGAATAAGTAAATCCACAGTGATGTGTAAGTATTCAAGCTTTTACACGCCTACGTTTACCCCCTTCTGAGTTACCTCCCTCGCTGACCGTCACCAGCAGAGATTTCAATTATTCCCCGCACAAAAGCATCTCACACCAAACGTTTTGTAGAATAAGAGTTGACACCTTGATACAAGTAGCTATTCGTGTCACTTCCTGACTATTTCCAGCTAATACACGTCACTGGTTGTTCCACATTATTCTCAAAAAAAAAAAGGTTGCTGCCTTGAGCAAAATTCACACCTGTTAACAGTTATGGATGATTAATGGTCTATTTTGTCAACCAGACTTTGCAATCACTTGTGGTTACCCTTTCAAGTAAGTTATCCTAAGGCCTTGAAATGGACTCCAGCTGAGATCTATAATTCGGGCATATCAATTTCTAGTTCCTGCGGAATAGCTGTGGGAAAATTTGTCTTCGTTACTGTGACCAGTAACCTGACCTTGTTTTCCTGCTCATACCCACATTGCAGCATGTGACGTCACATTCTGATAAGGACGAGACTGCTATTGTACAAACAGGTGGAAAAATAAACCTCTTTTCAAATGCCACTGTATCTCTCCACTCTCATTCCCGACCTGCGGTCATGTGGCTGTTAGAAACACACGCTCACGCCAATACTCATTCAAATTACATACACACGCACGCACACACACACACCATTGTTCAGCCTTTCTCCCCTCAGTACCTCTACTAGAATGGACACCGGTAGGTGGGAGAATTTTCATGAAGATGGCGTAAGTGTATGGGCAGACAGACAGACACTCATGTTGTCGCAAAACCTAGCTAATCATGTCCACGTCACATGATAGAAACACAAGTGTTCTGTAACACTATCGAAATACGGCAAAAAGAGAATGCTGTACGCAACAAAGCCTGGCGGGAGAAATACCCCAGAAACGATACACTCAAACCCAAAGGAAAAGGAAGGACGACTCAAGCTTGTGACATATTTACCTTCGTCAGGAAAAAAAATGTGACGAGATAGAAAATTAAACAAAATTAATTTAAAAAACCAAACAATGAAGAAATATCGTAGAACGTTGAACAAATGTATGTCTGCGAATCCTTTTCCTTTTTTACCACATTTTGGCTTTGCTTCAAGCCTTGCTGCGACACCGCCCCTCCCTCCCCCCCCCCCCCCGAATTTTGACTGTAGTGCATCGGTACGTCAGGAACTTAACTGGAGTTACAAAACACTTACCTCAGTTCCCTGCTTTAGTCTTTCTTCAGATGTCAATTTGTGATGACCAAAAGAAGACCACAACTCGTACAAATTTATAGCTCAGACAGAATGATAGAACAGAATAATATTTGATTTTGGAGAAGGATTCCAAAAAGTGAATTTGGCCTAGGTGGGCGTATGTGGATATGTGTTGTTTTTTTTCAGTCACGCGGCCGTATCTAGGTTTTTTCGACGAGTTTCGTGTCTTTTGATGAGCGTCAACGCCATCAAAAGACACTTGGAGTTGACATCAATGGGGCAAAAAAGAGTTTAAACACATACACACACACATACACCGAGAGAGTCTTCCTTGACGAGATGGCAATGGTGCAAAAAAAAAGGGTAAACTCACGCACACACACACACACACAGACTTCTTTGACGAGAAAGCGTGACGATCGTATCATGTTTACAATGGTTTTAACAGAATGTCTTAACAAAGAATACCTTCTCATGTCGCCGATCTTGGGACCGGGTAGATCTTGGCTGTCCTATACAATAACCACTTTTTAGCCTCCTTTTTCATGCGCCAGTGGGCCTGACTGCTCTACTGGAGATTTTAGACCGAGAATAATTCTAGTCAAGAGGATACTAGATCTAGTACATGTACCTCTTCACAGACGAATTTGCTCCCCCTTTTCATTTCTTCGAATTACCTCCCACTTTCGTATACACTTCGCGTCAGGTTCTCGCAATGCTTTTATGATAAGATGATTATAACTACCACAGAGAAGCTCGGGGGTCGCAGCAAGGCTTACAGCAAAGTAAAAACTCTGCAAAAAGAAAAGGTTGTATGGAGGAAAGCCTCGCATGCGAAATAATACCCAAACGATACAATAAAATGCAAAGAAAAAGGGAAGACAAAAAAAAAATCAAGTTAACCTTTGTGAAAAAAAATATATTTGGATAAAAAAAAAAAAGGTAAATTGAACAGATAAAACAATCGAACATTTAAAAAAAATGTCTATCTTCTATTTCCATCCGCGGCGATCGGATCGGCTCCTTAATAAAATTGTCGTAGCTCTGATTGAAGTCATCATCACTTCTTTCGTCACCCTTGTCGTCATCGGGGTCTGCCATTTACAAACGTTATAAAATATTTTAGTGCCCGAATGTACCGAGTCAAGTCTGTTCTGCACCAGTTTCACCCAGATTTGGCCTTCAGCTGAATCAACTAGGAGACATTTTGTTTCCGTCTCATTCGTGCCGGCCTGCGGTCCCGATCAACCCAACATCTCACACTGCAACGGAGCTGGGGGCAAGACAGACTTGTTTCAATGCGCTACAGCCTGTAGATTGAGCGTCTGAACTAACAGTAACCCTGCAACAACCGCAACAGCAGTTATCACAACAGCCCACGCATATCCGGCCGAGTACTGTAGTGTCAAAGGTTTCATAGCCTGAACTCAGCCGTGCGTGCGGGTAGTCACGAGGGTTGGCGAGGCGAGGGTCGGGGTGAAGACGTGACTTTACAAAACTTGTAGCCCTATCTGATTTCCTCTCGACAGTCGCACATCAAAGGGTTTTCTGTCGGTGTATAGGAAAAGAACTTACATGCCAAACCCCCAATTTTTTCAGGAGTTCTAAAACATATTTTAGTGTTGCTTCCCACTTTATTCTTTGCTAAGGTTCCATTTAGTGATGAGGCAACATATCGTGTGAAATTATCTATATTAATAAATCGGTCGCTACCTTAAACCTAATATGGCGGATGGTTCATGACCTTTCGCTGTTTGGTGACGTCACACAATGGGATCATCCAGTCTGGTTAATTTATTAGCCTGTGGTGCGCAAATCATAGCCATTTGACGAATGCTGGCGGGACGCGCAGGACGTCAACGCGCAAAGGGAGAGCAGTAAAACGTATCTAAAAACAAACAAACAAAAATAAAATAAAGCTAAAGGAACAGGCAAAATGAAGCAAGTCCATAATAATCACCCAGAACTGAAACTAATAATAAATCGATTTATCCCGATAATATATTTGTGGACTTGAGATTTTTCGTTTCAAAAGGCTTCTGAACCACTCAACACTCAGACTTCAAATTTTATATGGTGCATCAGAATGGATGTAAAGGTGCACGGTTTTTAATAGAAGTCTCAAATCGGTGTAGTTTTTTTTTATTGGAAATTTATTGTTTCCCCAATTTTTTTCACTAGGCTCATTGACATACTGTAGGTTTTTATGACATCATCACTTCCTGAAAATTTTCGGTGCAGAGTTTTGGGGATGACCCTACACATCTCGGCTTTTGTTCTTGATCTTATTCCTTTCGGTCTGAAGTGGTGTCCTTTGTTGTTGCATCTCTTCTTATAAGCTATCTATGCAGCATTAATGCCTTGCTTTCTTATTTCATAGGCGTCTTAAGTTTGACCCCCCCCCCCCCCAAAAAAAAAAACCTACACAAACCTGTTCATCGAACTGGGACTCAGCTAGTAATCCATAATATGGAAAGACAAAGCACATTTAATTTTATACCATTATAGTCACTATGATGTTAAATGAGAATGGCTCATTTTGCTGAAATTATTTCCCCTTAATCCGATAGGGGGCGCGCAATAACTGGAGGTAAACAAACAGCAGCCGATCCCGGAAGTGACCGCTTGATTTGCCCTATACTGATGCTCCATGAAGTGACGGCTGCGCATAATAAACTGTAGTTTTCTCTCCAAAATGCCAGATTATTGCATTGTTCCCTTTTGCAAAAATCACGGTGGTTATCGGCACTGCCGCTATCCGTTCTTATTCCTCTGTAGCTCAGCACCAAAATAAAATAACTTAAAATGCCACATACCAAAAATACCATTGAAAATAACACCTCTTTCAAATGTTATTTTTCAATTCCATGAAATTACTGTTATAACTTTAATATTATGAGCCCAAAGTAGTCACTATCGGACATTTTAACGGCCAAAATCGCTAATCTGCGGGATCTGAGTAACACCCATATATCGTTTCAAGATGGATCTGATCACACAGACTCAAAATTACAATTTACTGATATTTGGATTACATTGAATAACTAACCTTTATTTTGGTATATTTTTGCCTGGGCTACGGAAAGTCATTTGTTGTATGTGTATGTCGATTTTATGTTTGTATGGAGTTTTAAAACTTGCGAAAGTACGCATTTTTTGCTCCTAAATTAAGCTTCAATATGGCTGTTGATTTTGAAAAACCATTTCGTTTATCCTTCTGTGGATAGGCCTTCGAATAACCAACACAATGATGTGCTTGTTACTTCTGCAAGTCCATCTGTTGATTTTTTTATGATGACAGTGAAAACTGATAAATTTTGACATTTTTGTCTTCCTTGTCAAAAAGTGAAATTTGATGTGGGGGCATTTTTGATTCAAATAAAAGACCACTTATTAATAATTTAAACCCTTGAAAAAATTTGGGCTTGTTGTCTGAATTAAATAGAATGTGTTTACAATTTGGTATGTTTGCAGTGATAACGCACCGGTGGTGTTTCATGAAAATTCAGATGATCCTAACTTTGCCAAATATTGAGATACAGAGACAAATTTGGTATCAAAATTCTCAGGAAAATGAGTTCTTTCAATTGGAAAACTTAATTTACGTGTCTATACAGCGACTTTCCAAAATCAGTTTTGAGTACCTACTTTTAATCTCAATCCCTGCCTGGTTTCAGATTTCCCACCTAATTTGTTTGTATTGCTTCTGTCAGTAAATATGTTTCGTTAATATCAATATCACTTAAGTAATTGGTTAACGTTTAAGTCGGATCAATCATACAAATCACAACATAAAACAATTTTTCATATAGTACACACTAAGAAAACACACCCACTGTTCACTGGAGTATAATTTATTTCACTGCCAATCAGGATTAGAGTATAGAAAGGCGACAGGTTATCGGGGAATTGCAAGGATAAAAAAGAAATTTTTTTGAAAAAGTATTTCAGTTTCAGTACATAGGGCTACAACTCCGACTTTACAATCAAGAAATCACTTTGCATGGGAATATGATCCATAAGCTCATTTAATGAGATAATGGCTGATACCTAAAATCACATGATAAACACATTTTTTTAAATAAAGCTATGCACGGTGTATACAGCAGTTTGCATCATAAGGCAAGAAAAGGCCATAGCTGCACCTAATGTTGATCAAATCATGCTCAAGAATCCAAACAGATTTAAATAAATCCTTCTTGCAACGTTCGCCATATTGATAACATCGAGTCGGATAAAGCGAAAGTGCTTGAAAGTACCTCCACTTGTGGAGCGCCACCTATATTATTACGGCCCTTTGTGTTTGAGCAAAATGAGCCATTTGACCAAGATCGGTACATACGTGGGTTTTTTCTGTACAGATCAGTATTGAAATGGAATGTAGCAGGTGTCGGCGTGTGGAAATGCAGGAAACTGTATGTGTGTATGTGTCTGCGAGTTCATGAATGTGTTCGTGCAAGCTTTTGGTACGTGTGTGTGTGCCTATGCTACATACAACGTTTTCTTTTTGCCCAATTTTGACGTTTGTATACATTGGTGTATTTAATATGTGTGTAGTTTACATTCTCGCACGGCTGTGTGTATTAATGCCTACGGATGAATGCGTCTTGATGTGTTTAGTGTTCGAATCCGTGTAGATACGAGAGAAGGGGTGAGGGATGTGGGAAGGGAAGGGGGGATCTTACAAAGGGAACTAGGACTTTGACAAGTGCACCTGAACTTAAAGGGGAGAAAAGGGCCATTTTGATCGCCTCCGCGTGCCATAAAACCGCATCATTGTATGACCCCCGGGGCCAGCTGATTGCCCAGTCCAGTATTGATAGTATCGATGTTGTAGAGAAAAATCACCCGGAGACCGTCAGGAAACCTTTGTTCAGCCTTGTGGAGATCTGCCATTCATTGCTTCCTTGGGGCTGGGACGGCCAGCGTGTTGCCCAGGGCAACAATGGGCTCATTTACGACGCCGCCTTTCTTCTGTCTAGGGAACGAAATGATGAAAAAGGGGTGTATGGGTGGATTATAGCCAGATTTCTATGCAAATGTATGGTTTTTTATTTTGAAGACAGTCCCACTTGGCGTAGTTTTGAAAAAAATTCTAATACTTCGAAAAATTCATAAATTTAATGATTAATTGTATGGGGAGAATTCAAATGTTTGGGTTTTATCCCTAATTACTGCCTGGCAGTCGAAAAAGGGATTAAACCTCCTACTGGCGCTCTGTGAGGGCCTGGTTACGCCACGATCGTGTATCACGTGACTGGTGGGGACCATGGGGTATGATTGCAGTTTGGAGATGGGTTGGGGATTCGGAAAAAGGGATGTGAATGATATTCTTCTAGAGCTCGATAACAAAAGAGTATGTATTCTTGTACTTCTGGACTTGTCTGCTGCCTTTGATACTTTAGATCATAACATTCTATTACATCGTCTAGAAAAGACCTTTGGTATTGCAGGAAATGCACTGTCATGGTTTCAGTCCTATCTTTCAAATAGAAAACAATGTGTGAGAGTCAATGATAGTTGTTCTAATGTCCAAACACTCAATTTTGGGGTACCTCAAGGTTCTGTTTTGGGCCCAATTCTTTTCACATTATACACCCAACCTCTTGCTGATATTTTCAGAAAATATGATCTTCAATACCACCAATATGCTGATGATAGCCAAATATATAAAGCATGTGATCTTGAAAACCTAGATGATACGATAAAAACAATGGAGCATTGCATACAAGAAGTTAAGAAATGGATGGATGATAATAAGCTAAAACTAAATGATGAGAAAACAGAAGTTATGCTCATAACGAATCCAAAACAAAAAATCAATCCACCAGATCTCAATGTAAATGGCCATCTTATTAAAATGACAAGTAAAGTAAAAGATCTGGGCACAATCTTAGATGCAGAGATGTCAATGTCACCATTTATTAGTCAGCTGTGTAAGAATCTTAATTTCCAGTTACGGAAAATCAGCAGTATACGGCACTGCCTAACTACTGAAGTAACAAAACAGCTTGTAACATCGCTGTTTCTCTCTAGGCTGGACTATTGTAACATACTGCTAAGTGGTCTTCCAAAAAGTAAAATCAATAAGCTTCAGTTAATCCAAAATAATGCTGCAAGACTAATAACAAGAAGAAAAAGGATAGATCACATAACACCAATATTTAAGGAGCTCCACTGGCTACCTATTGAGCAGCGAATAAAATATAAATTGGCTTTATTTTGTTATAAATGTGTCAACAACATGTCGCCAGAGTATATTTCAGAACTTATAGAACTGCATCGCCCTGCAAGAGCATTAAGATCATCTTCTGACAACCTTAGACTAAAAGTACCCGTAGTGAACCTAAAAAGTTTTGGTGAAAGGGCTTTCAGCCTTGTTTGGCCCAGGGTGTGGAATGAGATTCCTTTAGATGTCCGCAGTTCGCAAGTATTTTCACAGTTTAAAAGGATGTTAAAATGTCATTTGTATGAGAGTTTCTAGTCTATGTAAAAGCTATCTATTATTATTATTATTATGTGTGTATCAATGTGGGTTGTGTGTGTGAGTTTACCCATGTATTTTTTTACATGTTTCTGTAAAGCGCATAGAGCATTTTTGTAATGGATATGCGCTATATAAATGCCATCCATTATTATTATTATTATGTGGGAAGGGCGATTTGTCCAGTTTGCCTTTTTTTTTTTTCTACATAATTATTCTGCTGTATGCCAGATGCCAAAAATTAGCTTGATAGATGGTCAGTGCTCTTCATTTCCCGAACAAAGCTAGCTGCACACTGAATCCGGACTAGCTGCACACTGAATCCGGACCAGCTGTACACTGAATGCGGACTGTTTTGAGTCTCTTTTGGCGCAGTGTGTGGAGTATCTCTTTCCACCAACTGACTCGCCACAGTTTTGAGGAGCCCGAATTCGTGTGACAGATTCGTTTCACAGTGCGCGAGATTCCGTTCTTTCCCATAGTTCGAGTCCACATATAAAAGGAAAACCGAACAAAACAGTCTTGACTCGACGTGTCTCCAGCCTGAAACATTCATTGCACTCGCCGTTAATTAAAAAGGTTGCCCGGTAGAACCAATGGTCAGTACAGCTGGACTGTGGAATATTTAATCCCTCACATTTGTCGCATAAGTCAATTTTCTTTCCACCTCCTCACCCTTTTGTCACTTCTCCGGACAAAGGGCGGATTAGTTATTCAGTTTCCCCTCATTCACTCCGTCAGGCTGATGGCTTCAGGGGCAGTTGGACTGAGGACTTTGGAAACTTCGCCCACAGGTGTTGTATATGATGTCAGATAATGGTGAATAAATTTTGAATATTCATGTGTTGGTTTATGCGTTTGTCTACTCGTGCAGCGGTAGTGAAATAGATCACTTTTTCAGAAAAATAACTGAATTGTAATTTGAAGTTTTACAGGGACTTGGACGCCAGGGGGAAGAAGTACAATCATATAGCTTCTAATACTCTCTTTGATCTGTATGACTCGGCGCCATTCTATTAAGAACGTATGCTGGGGGGTGGGGGTGGCCCCAACGTATGGAAGGCGCGTGTATAGAGATGCGGGTGGGCCTATGATTGGGAGCTATTTGCTTGTCAGTTATGGTAATAAATTAAAAAGTTTTATTTACTGATTTTTTTTTTACACCAACGTGAGTGGTAGATATCTATGGTTACATTGAAATCGGATTATTATGGGCTGTGTATCAAATGAAACGGTCAAATAGGTAGCACGAAAGGCTGGTTTAAATTTTCACAACATCAAGGCTTTATCGCAAACACCTCATGTGTCATTCTAATGTAAGTGAATTACGTTCGTACATGGTGAGGAGGGGGTGAAAGTTGAGTTTAAATGTGAAACTCAGACGACAGCGGAGGTAAAAAACTTGCCAAACCCGAGCGTACGTACTTAACCGATGGTCCCTTAGACTAGTTTTCTTACACATTCTGATCCGTTTGTTCACTGCCCATTGGCCTCTGCCTGGCTGGACCCGCTAATCGTTTGTCAATAGTGACCAATAGTACAAGCAAGCTACAAACGTCCACTTCTGAAATCTCCCGTGTGTTCCACTGGTCAATGGAAAGGATTATCTTGACCACTGGAACACGGTGACTGTGCAGGCACAGTGAAACTCATTCTCACTGGAGGTACGCAGAGTTTGAATGTTGGAGAAGCGTGTCACAAAATAGGTAAGTCCTTGGCGAATGTTTCCTCAAAGTTTTGGACTAATTATATGTACATAATGATACGTATCGTAGAACAAGAAATATCATACCATGGAATTAATTATTCTAGATCTAGCTCAGATGGACAGAAATTTGGCATATTCATACGTAGTGTGTTGAAGGGAACTTTTGTCCTTCCACGTGCTATAATAGTGGGTTGAAAATAATTGTATAGCACATCTGTCGGGTCTATAAGTGACCAGTTGTCGATCAGCAAAGACAGGCTGTAACACAATTATAACTCCCTGTACTGTTCCTTGTAGTCTGGCAGTTAGCAAATGTTACTCGAAATAGGAGTGTAAAATATCAAAGTGACTATTCGGACGGCTGGCACAATATCACGAACGATATTCGGCTGGATGTCATGCGCGATAGGTCTGGGTGGCCGCATATCGTTTGTGATATTGTGCCAGCCGTCCGAATAGTCACTTTGTTGCAATAGTGTTATCGCAAATGATATCTGGCCAGTCGGCCGAATAGTCGCTGCATAAAATATTGAAGTAAGAACTCGAAGGGCATGGCTTGAAGCTGTAATGATATGAGAGTTTGAGAACTCTTGAGGAAACCAATAATTCGCGCTATTGACAATCAAATTCTACTGTTCACATTCATAGTTACTGACAACTGTTCACGTATGAATATCACACATTTGTCGACCACACAAGGTCTTCAGACTTTGAACTGACCATTTCAGGCCAGAAAACTGCTAAAAGCTACCACATTAAGCACCAAAAAAGCCGGCGCTATTGTGGCATTTCGAAACCGTGTTGTTTTTAAGCTACTCATTCGATACGGAATAATTTTGGAACAGTTGAACAGCGTCGGAAGTCAATCTTAAGGTGTGTAGTTTATTATGTAAGAACAACGGGTATTCTCACAAAACAGCCACATTTATCAGGTCTTTCCCACCCTGAAAATGATGTGGAATCGCGGCAAATATTGACTGATGTCGCTGTAGGACAAACACGCTCTTTCAGTGGCTTGCACATCAAACATTCGTCTGACAGCGTAGTCTCCAGTAGAAAGGGCGTATGACCATACTTCATACATTTACGTTCACGCAAACAGGAATAATTGTGAGTTTTCGATTTATAGCTCTACTCTTTTTGAGCATAGCAAACCAAACGAATAATTATCTCCCAGTCAATCAAAGTTTCAAGTGCTGTTATAGAAGTTCTAATGAAGGTCGTATTGGAGTGAAATTGGCATTCGCTGAGATACGTTCAAATTGTGTCAGATGGCATCAAAATGGCGTCTTTGTACGAACCGACAGACAGACAGGCGCACAAAAGATCTAAGGCGTGGTTAATTATGTAACTCCAGTAGTTTAAGCACAAGTTCCACAGCTCTAGGTATATCTCGAGAATTTCTCGCCTTTTCTCCAAAGTGTAACAAATATCATTTCACGGGTCTCTAGGCATTGATTGTGGAACCTGGGAGTGGAAGCTGCTTACTTCCTGAACCCCCAGCCAAAGGGCGGAGATGAAAGAGAGAATTGCCGTGGACAAATATTTGATCAAGTCTGACTAAGTAGACATGATTGAACCAACTTCGCCCGCGATATTTGTACTGTTTCTTGTCACAGTCAATGCTTCTAACGATTTTTGGAAATACGACCTTTTAGCTTTCCCTCACCCCTCATCACCTTTCTCTCTCTCGGGCTCTCTCTTTCTCTCGGGATCTCTCTCTCTCTCTCTCTCTCTCTCTTTCTCTCTCTCTCTCTCTCTCTCTTTCTCTCTCTCTCTCTCTCTCTTTCTTCATTCTCTGATCCTTTCTATCCTTTGCCTCTCTCTCTTTCCAACTCTTTACTCCTCTGCCTCTGTCTCTCAAATTTTTTTTTTCTCTCTCTCTTATTAATAGTCTTTACTCCTCTTTTCATCTCTCATCTACGTGTGTACATATTATGTCAGTACACCAGTATGCCTGTAAGCGAGACTGGTTCCGCCCACCAACGCCCACACTTTTATTATCCACTCTACTCACATTATACTTCCTTTCTCGCCATCATTTCATTCAACTCTCATGTCTTCGTCTGTGTTGTGTATGTGTGAGTGTGTGGGGGGTGGGGGTGGGGGGGGGGGAGAATGAGAGAGAAGAATGTGAGAGAGTGAGAGTGAGAGAATGTGTGTGTGTGAGAGAGAGAGAGAGAGAGAGAGAGAGAGAGAGAGAGAGAATATCTGATTATAGTTAAGAAGAAGAGAAGAGAGGTTGGCCAGAAGAGAAAGACACTAGTTACTCTAAGGCTGTACTCACGGTTAAGGAGGGCAGCCAGCTGACACACAGAAGGCTTACCTTTAGATCACATTTGATTGTGTGTAGATTGCACAGTTGGGCGTGGCCAAACAGGCGTATCGTTGTCCCACGTTTTTCCATGAAGACATCCAATCGTCTTGTTGTAGACCGAAACACAGTGAAAACTTGGAACTAACCAACAAAAATAAACAACAACAGAATGTTACATCAATTGGAGCGGTTTAATTTTTGGTTTTACATTTATTTTATTTCACTTTTTGGTTTCATTCAGTTTTGGTTCCTTCCTTTCTTTTGGTTTTATTTCATTTGATTTTGAATAAATTCTCTCTTTCTAACACATTTCATGACTGGATTCTACGTTTCGAGCGTGTAATTGTATTAAATCATCGGGTCGACATTAGAAATTTAAAAAATGCCCTGAAAAGTATTGTGAACAGTTAAATTTGTAATAAACTAACTGTTACACGTGAGGGAAATAATAATAATAATGTACATTTATAGGGGACGGGATTGAATGACACAGTTACTATATTTAGATTTGCGCCATGGGACATTCGAACTGTTCAACGTGGCGGTACTTTTCATTGTGCAGTTGATCTTTGTGCCTCGAATCGCCCTTACAAAGTCCATAACAGCTGTGCTTAACCACCGCGTTGAACAGTTGGAATGTCCCATGACGTCATCGGTTAATTTAAATATAGTAACTGTGTCATTAAATCCCGTTCCCGATGTAGTGCGCTTTTCCTGACTGTTCAATGCGCTTTGCATTCAGAAAAACAAAATAGTACGAACTTTATTAAGGGGACGTATTACAAAGACAAATAGAGACAACACTGAGTTCTGTTCACTGTTCATCTAGAGCTTTCTATGTCAAACACGATGTCCCCATTACAACAGCCAAATGATAATCCACTTTCATAATACGAGGTATTTATGTATCCATGGATAAACATTGCCTAGCTGTGTGTTTAAGGAGATGTTAGTGCGTGTGACCTTTAGTAGTACAAGGCCCGAAAGAAAGTATTTTAGTAATTTTAGTCTTTGGCCTGAAGCTAGATCTTCAGCCTATAAGGTCAGTCATAAGATCGGCGTTTTTCTGACCAATTCGCAAGGTCATTCACTTTCACTGTGTGTCCAGTAAAATCAACTCAACAATCAAGTCGTTCTGGTTGAAGGAGGTTCTAGTCAGGGCGACATAGCTGAACAGTGAACGTAACTCGCTATTTTCTCTACTTGGCTTGGTAATCAGAATACGCCCTCCTAACAACATCGACTGAAAGAACGTGTTCACTCGATCTCTCTAAAATCGATCAAACCAATCAGTCAGGTGAAACCGGTCCAGAAATGAGACCAGATGTAACGTTAGCTCACCTGTGCTCTCATGCCTCTCCTGATGTACATGTTTAATGTATCAGGCGAACGAACCCAGTCATGCAGAATACTAGAAACTTGGCGTTTGTAATTTCAAGTAATCTACAGGTATAAATTCAGCTGATCTGGGTGTCCCGCAGAGCAAAGTATAGACTTCTCAGTAATTTCCTCTTCGCCTCGCGTAATAACGCCCCGCTCCATTGCGATTGAGTTTCAAAAGTAGAAAATGGCAGATCTCATTTTGGCGTCTCAGTGTTCGGAGGACATAACGAGGGCCAGAAACTTCATTAATCGCTGACGAGAAATTTGGCTTGGTGGAGCAAATTAAATTTACACACAGAGGCACGTGCTCACACACATACACACACACACACAGAGAGCGCCAAGGCCATTGACATCAACAGTGTACAGTTTGGTACTTGAAATGATTAACACAGTCTCTCTCTCTCTCTTTCTCTGTCTCTCTCTCTCTCTCTCTCTCTCTCTGTGTGTGTCTGTGGGTGTGTGTGTGTGTGTCTCTCTCTGTCTCTGTCTCTCTCTGTCTCTCTCTCTGTGTCTCTCTCTGTCTCTCTCTCTCTGTCTCTCTCTCTCTCTGTGTCTCTCTCTGTCTCTCTCTCTCTTTCCCTGTCTTTCTCTCTCTCTGTGTGTCTCTCTCTGTGTGTGTGTGTGTCTCTCTCTCTCTCTCTTTCCCTCTGTCTTTCTTTCTCTCTCTCTCTCTTTCCCCCGTCTTTCTCTCTCTCCCTTCCTCTTCACCCCTCTCTCTCTTTCTCTCACTCTCTCTCTGTCTTCCCCCCGCCTCCCACTCTCTCTCTTTCTCCTCTCTCCTTCGTTCCTTCTCTCTTTCTCTCCCACCCTCTCTCTGTCTCTACCTCTCCCTTTCTTTCTCTCTCTCCCTTTCCTTCTCTCTCTCTCTTTCATTATCTCTCTCCCCCTCTCTCTTTCTCTCTTTCACATCTGGGGGTGGGGGAGGGGGTGAAGTGGAGTTTCACCATGCCACATACCAGACCTTCAGTGATGCAAAGTTTAGTCGAGTCAAAAAAGTGAAGTGTCGCACAGTAATCCAGCCGTGAAAACCTCATAAAATGTGGTGTGTGTCTGTGTGTGTGTGTCTTTCTGTGTGTGGGTGTGCATGTGGGTGGGTGGGGGTGGGGGATGAGGAGGAAGGTCCCACATGTCAACCCTGGACAACGCCCCGGGGATTTGATGTTTGCCGGAGACATAAAAAGTGATATTTAATCTGTTTGTAGTTGCCGCAGCGGTAATCCATCACGACAGGTACTGAAGGTCAAAGCTTTGACTGCATACCGTGTTTTGAAACTGAAACTGATAAAAATATTTCTCCCGGGCAATGCCGGGTAACTCCGCTAGTTACTTAAAAAAATTTAAAAAAACACTAGTGGCGGTGCAATATGGCCACTTTCCTACCTCAACGCTACAGCGTAGATAACAGTTTCAAACATTACCAAATTAATTTTCTTAGATGTTAAATAATCTATCCCAATCGCTTTTGTATCGAACTGTCGTGTTCGTTGGAGTTTCAGGCAATGTTTCAAAAATGTTGTCCTTATGGTAAAATACAATGAAGTTTTTTTGGCTCCCTTCGACCAGCCCAGTGCACTGGGAGACTGTATTTGTCACATGTTCCGCTCGATAAGAAATACAGGTGTAGGGCGGAAAGAGAAAGAGAAATTGTTGGGAGAGGTGGGGAGGGGGAGAAATGACGCCGCTCAAAGCAAAACTGAGGGGTTAAAGGTGAGTAGAAATCCAGGTATTGTCTTTAGCCCGTGAAGTGGCGTGGTCTCTACTGGTTTTCTCAAAAAGAAAATAATGATAATAGTCAATAAATTTATAACTAGCTGAGGTCCCCGGCCCTGCCCGGAATAAATCGGTTTGAATAATTTTTATTTGTTTCAGTTCTGGGTGATTATTTATAGACCTGCTTCATCTTGCCTGTTCCTATTTGTTTATTTTTTATTTTTGTTTGTTTGTTTTTAATTAAGTCTTACTGCTGTGCCTTTGTGAGTTGACACCCTGCGTATCCCGTACAATAGCATGATTTGCGCACGGGTTAGTGTGTTTGAATTTGATAGTGAACACATCGCTGGAAGTGATAACGAAACCTTAAAATGGCGAACCATGACTCGAAATAGATCTAAATGATGGCGAAACAATGAAAAATGAAACGTAGAAGCCTGAACATTTCATAATTTCTAATAAAGCCCATGTTAATTTCGCATTTTTAACGCATTAAGCTGGGTTCTCATGTATGCGGAAACGGAAACGGCAACGGAAACGTCAAAGAGCCTTCAAGTAGAGAAATAGAAAGAATGTTTCTGCGCGCCGTTTCCGTACACATGGAAACACTCTTTCATTTTACTGTATGAGGGATTTTCCGCCGTTTCCATTTCCGTACACATGAGAACCCAGCTTGAGTGTGATGTGGTTCCCGAGCCTTAGGTGACCAAAGTTTCGAGTTACCAAAATATATAGAGAGATGAATAGATGAAATAATTAAACAAATAAAGAAAGAAACAATCAAACAAAAGCAGAATCGACCACTCGTTTATTCGTGGGCCTAATTGTGACTTGTCCAAAATCTGTTCGGTGTCCGCCCACTGCCATGCAGACAGTTTTCCGATGTTTAACCCGTTGATTACTGACAGTTTGAAATCTAGGTTTTGTCAGTTCCGTTTTTATTAAGATCCACTCATTTCAGGTACTTTAAAGGCTAAAATATGAATCTAAATCAGGACATTGATCTACAAACAAAAGGCTAGTAATTGAGAAACAAAAAATATACTTTAGAGAACAGTTAAATAGTTCATAGCAATGCTGTTTCAGTACTCAAAGGGTAATGATAATGCAAGCACTCTGAATTTGAGGTGCCAAGAACAGAGTTGAGGTCAGACCTTGACAAGTACAAATCGGTCTCAAACTTGCTCTGTGACAAATTTAACTCTGTCCCTGCCGTGCTGTTGGTAGTTTTGTGTGACTGGTAAGACAATCCAGGACAAACGCGTTTACCCGGTCAGGTTGTTTGACGAGGACTTCAGAGTGGCTTTAAGATCTCTTGTCGACTGAGCCATACTCATGAATCTCTTTGATCAATACAAATGATAAAGACTGCAACGAAGGATAAAAAGCAAGAGCGTAGTAATAGCAAAGATACTAGAATGGACAAGATAAGACAGCTGGTGCTTGTAGCGTGCACACATTTCGCACCGCCACCTAGCGGCAAACGCGAGGAAGTCAAGAAAAGTGCCGTATTTTACAAAGCCAAATAGGGAAAATATTGAATTTTGTTCACTGTTCAGCTATCGTTACAGGCCTTGATTCACTTATTGTGGAATTATAACCTCAATCAGTGAGGGAAAACTCTGGCTATTTTTTTTCTTTTTTTTTTTGTTTTGTTAGTCGCAGTAGCACTGTCATAAATTTGCACCATAAATTTGCCATTATATCACACATTCTTTTCATAATTATTATGCGCCATGGGTCCCGCCCCCATCAGCGCGCAAATTGTGTGGACGATTTTTAGTGGTGCGAAGAAGACAGTGTCTCATCTTATCGTTTCTAGTATCTTTGGTAATAGAAAAAGGAGAGGAGGCAGGAGGGGGGGGGGGGGCAAGTCTATATCCCTTCTTCTCAAAAACAGAAATTTTTATCATTTCCATTTCTCTCTGAGAGTTTTGCGTGAAACCGCCAACGTCATCAGTTGGTTCTATCTCCACTCTTTAGCTGAACTGAGTGTCGCACACTATACACTACTTCTACTGGTCTTCACCATTGTGTGTCAAAGTATCAAGTGGATTTGATGTGTTATTTGTAAGTATTATTAAAAAGAAGAAAAGTCGTATCTGTAAAAGCTATGAGCACATGACACTTCAATCATCAATTTCTCAAATGTTGAAGAACAGGAGTTACAACCTTGTCATTCTAAGGAGACGAGTTCTACCTAATTGGATTTCTTTCATTCCACACCTTTTCCTGGTGCTTTACTCACACTTATCATAACGACGGGAAAGACCATGACTTTGTTGAAAGAGTGTGAATTTACTTTCATGGATTTGTAAAATGATGGTCCCTAGTTCCTCGCCACTGGCTTGACCGACCGGTTCTTGCTTCTTTGAGAAAGGAGATCGCCTGGGGAGGGTTAATTCACTCATTCTAAAAAAAAAATTTTTAAATTCAGCGTCCAAATGCAGTTAACCTGTTTAGCCTGCCTGTTACCAGGGTCAATCTGCGTGGAAAAGCATTGCAACTAGCCAAGCTTGGAAAGGAGATCTGGTTGTTCCCTTCCCGAGACTGTGCGGTAAAACCCAGTCAACTGTTTCACGGCCGTTTTCATGCGAAATCTGTTATGTAACTTACTTCCTTGGCTCGGTTCACCCCCCCCCCCCCAACAACCTTAAAAAAAAAAAAACCATGTTCTCTGACACCGACTTTACACGTTAGGCTGAGCACACACACGCCACTACTTACCGTCTTATTGCAATTGTATCAATGTGTCCGTGTCTAGCAAATGTGCGCATCTGTATTCATACCTCTAGATTTTACAAAATGCAATGCGACTGCAAGCAACCCAAAGTGCCATGGCGTCGGTCAGCTGGTGGAAACTCGTTAAACTGGCCACTGTCGCTGTTGCTAAGGGACCGTAGTTTAATTACAAAATCAAGTAGAGAAAATACTGAGTTATTTTCATTGCTCAGGTATAGCTTTCTGTGTAAAAATACTAAGCAATCCTATCAATTTACAATAGTCTCAGAGCCTAGTTTTAATGAGGTTCCAAAAGCGGACCGACGATGTGTGTTCCTAGCCTTAGGTGTGTTGCATGGTCGCTGATGAGAGACCCTGAAGTTAGTTGAACCAGCGAGTATGTATTTATAGAGAGATCACACATCCTCCAAATCGCGAAACTAGGTCGCTGCGGTAAACAAGAAATTGAAGAATTGAATGAGACCGCCTTCACCAAAGATAGTGTGCATATCTGTTTACTGTGGTTTGTTCATATTTTTTGGTTGATTGAAACTATTTAGAGCCTTTTGTAAGTTCTCTCGTCCCGTGGAAATGCGCAAACGGGTGTTGTTTACCTCATCGACATACTTTCCGCTCCATGCTAACAGTGGTTTTCCAGAGCCTCCCGTGTCTCGCAGTGGAAATCGACCAAAAGTGAAACCTCTCTATACATACATACTCTCTGACTGAACATGAAAGAGCGAGAACCATCCTGAATCTGACATGATACGATAATTATGCTGTCCTGCCGGTTACATTGGTATCCAGCTGTGAACATTGGAATGTTCGTTTGTTTACAAGGAGTTTTAGCGCCGACACAGTCAATGTGATGTCGCAATGCAGGCAAAGGGCGGCGAAACGAACTGTGTCAATACATGTCAAGCCCGAGTTTGGTTTGTTGCGAAACTGCCCCACTTTTGAAGTCCATTGAAGTGTACACGACTTCCTGGTATAGTTTTGAAATTTTGGTACCCAGGGGCGGAGATCTTGAGCAGGATTAGAAAACTTAAAATTTGATATCTGACTGGGAATGCTCAAAATGATCAACATTTTGACTTTGGAGTTATCATCTGTTTTTATTGAAGTCGTAAATCAAGCTGTGTTTACATTTCCATCTCCACAATGTCAGCGTTTAATGTTTAGGACTATTCAATTTTGACATGATTTGAGGTCTTTATTTTAGGAGGTTCGCTGCCCTTGGCATTTACACCTCACTTCACTTGTTTTATTATTTCTTGTTCTGGCGGGGGGGGGGGGGGGGGGGAGATGATATGGATAAATTTTAATCTATTAATTTCAATTTTGCCCGGGCAGCGGCCTTTCGGCCTGCTCTTTACGATTTCCAACTGCCAAGGTATCTTTAACGTGCGCAACGTGCACACGGGCCCTCCGAATTTTTTCGTCCTTATCCGAGAAGACTAGGTACTCGATCCTACCCCCCAATAGGACCAGGGACTTGAAAATATGAGAAAAATCCAATTTCCAAGAACTACTCGAAATTTTGACATGAAATTTGAAGTGTGACTTTTATTGGCTTCGAGTCCCTTGTTCAAAACCTAGACTTTCCCATGAGTTGACACGGTTTGAGGAAACGGGCATTTATTCATAAGTAAATACGTACTATGGTCTAGTGCCTGTTGGAAGTCGCTTACGAATATTATTGAAAAGCACGGCGAAATAACGCGGGTGATAGTATTTGCTGTGCTGCGTTCAACTGAAACCCTATCAGTGTTGAAAATGAAACTTGACACATCAGGTCCTGGAAACCAATCAACATAGATGAATTTTAAACTATTACAATGCTAGTAATGTACAATAATGTCACTTTGATTATGATTAATAATGTTTCTCGAAGTGTGAAGTGGCTCCTTTCATATAAGATATAACCATTATTATAACATGAAAATGAGTAGGTTGACTGGCTACGTAATTGCATCCACCAAAGTGTAAACTCTTGACTAACCGCAAGAAATGAGAACATAAACATGGAGTCAGCCAAGGAAATCGATAATGTGTTGTCATTTTTCGTTGATACGCTTGGCTGAATTCCATTAACGTCGCACATCTGTATATCGCCACAAAGCTAACACTGGTTTTTATAACGTTTGTATATTATTTTGTGCCATTTGTCATGAGCAGGTACTGGGATGGGGTTATTTTTCCTTTCTGAAAAGATGTGCATTTTCTAGATTGCTTTTTCGTAGCCTCGCAGTTTTGTTACATGTATATTATATAGATCCATATAAATACATATATGTATAAATATATACAGAGAGAGAGAGAGAGACAGACAGAGAGAGAGAGAGAGACTTAAAAACTGCAAAGCTGCAGTGAAGCGTATTTAAAATAAAAAGAAAAGAAAGGTTTTTGTTTACACTGGCAGCTGCAAACGTAAATTGTGTTGTTGTTTTTTTTTTGGGGGGGGGGGGGGGGAGACTTTAAAGAGACTTTTGAGTTCGAGATTGAGTTTGGGCGTAACGGCGCGTCGGCACGACAGCGGTCACCTTGCACTTCTCATGGTTTTGTTAGAAAGAGACAGAGAAAGAAAGAACGGGAGAGAGAGAGAGAGAGAGTTGCAGATAGAGAGAACAAGACTTTCTGTAAAACGCCTAGAACAATTTTTTTGGATTGGGCGCTATATAAAATAATGATCTTCATTATTATTGTTATTATTGATGTTGGAAGTTTTCTGACAAAGTAACACTGAATTCACATCCATGTAGAATTTTCTCAGGGGCGTACCTGAAGTGTCTGACTCCTGGAGGGAATCTTCCATTGGCATGGGTGCTATCTCCATTTCCGAGAAAGTTAGTACAGAAAATAGAATATCGAGAAGAAAGTTCGCAGCTGATTAAAGTTCTGTAGTCAGTGAGTTTGGAAACAAAAACTGCTATTTTAGTATTTCAATTTTCGCCATGACGTATTCTCCTCCCCAACCTATCCTCACCCTCACAGTAAACCAATTCTTCCACACTCCCTTTACCCCAGCACTATTGCCCCCGCCGACCACCCCCCCCTTTTTTTGGGGGGTGGGGGGTCCTTTTACCAATAGACCCTTTTCATTTATCCTCCTCCATATCATGTGATTTGCAAACAAAATGGCGGCGTGCCCCACTTGTAGGGCGGAAGCGGTGGACAACTGTCGAATGATGCCATCCTCTTGTTGGGCACACAACTGTACAAACCTGTTACGTGCTGGTTCTGGCATAAAAATGCATCTTTGCTTAGACTGTGCACATATTCAGGTGCCATCATTAAGGCAACAGCCTTTTTCAAGGAAAAAAACAACAACGAAAAGACAATAGAAAAAAAAAGGAAAATTGAACAGATAAAACAATCGCACAGTAAATGATTTGGATATGAAATAAATATTTAGAATCTAAACAGAATAAATAATTATTATATCTATGGACCCCCGTCACGTGGTAGAACGTCTACTATGGAGGACCAATTAACTTAGCTGCACTGGTCTCAATTTAGAGTCCGCCTTTATCTACTACCCAAATACCTAGTGCTTCCAAAGAGTGTAGTTAATTCTACATTCTTTGGTGCTTCCCTGAAACACTATGGTATCGGTTACCCTTACTCCCCATCGATTACCCATCAACTAATAATATTGACGCTTTTCAATGCCATGGGCCATTTTCAGTGCACCGCGTTGTGCTTGACAATAATAACCGGGAATTGCACCTGGAGGCTTCAGTTCTGGGACACAGTGCACGCCGTTCCGCTTGGCCAACATTCCACTGAGCAGCCAGAAAATGTGAATGCTGTGCAGCGTGTGTGTTGTTGTTTTTTTTTGTAAAGCTCCTTTACTCTTGAATAGTGATATGATATTCCTTTAATTGAGAGCTGTGTGTTTGTAAAGCTCCTTTACTCTTGAATAGTGATATGATATTCCTTTAATTGAGAGCTATGTGTTTGTAAAGCTCCTTTACTCTTGAATAGTGATATGATATTCCTTTAATTGAGAGCTGTGTGTTTGTAAAGCTCCTTTACTCTTGAATAGTGATATGATATTCCTTTAATTGAGAGCTGTGTGTTTGTAAAGAACGGTTTGTTTGTTGTTTTTTTTTTGGTGCTGTTGAACGTCCTGCCTTTTTTTCCTTGTTGGGTGCCGTTGAACGTCCTGTTTGTTTGTTTTTTTTTCGGGTACCGTTGAACGTCCTGCCTTTTTTTCTGGTGCTGTCAAATTGAATTTGAAATCTCAAACACTGGCATGTTGGGCACATCAAAACATCACAGAATGTGAAGCAATAGTCAGACAATTTATAACAAGATGCGAGGCGCGTCTGATATCACGAGAAATTTCAATTTTCAGGATCGATTTTCTCAACATAGACATTTTGTGAGTTAGGTACTTTTAGCACTGTGGTCATCAGTTACAACTCGTCTGTGTAAAAGGGGGCGGAGATCAGGAACCGACAACTTCAGGGGCGTATATACTTCACTCATGGCCCCTGAGGGCGCATTGGAAATATATGTGTTGTCATGATCTCATTTTGGGGATCCAGTGAGTAGTGTTAGGGTGATCCGACCCTTAGAATAAAAAGGTGGGATTTTATAGGTTAGTGGACTCACGCCCTAAGGCGGTGAGTTGTGTAAGCAATGCACGGGGCACGTGAACCCGGCATGATTTCGGAAGGTGAGACAAGAAACTTTCACGGGGTTTGGCTGGAGGTATATAAGCTTAAGTCGCCATTGTTTAAGCAGAGAACGGCTGTGGAAATCATTCGATCCAGTGAGGTTCCTCTCGGCTCGAGCTCCAGGGCCTGACAATAGGAGTCGAGCACAGACAGAATAGATACAAGTGAAGTCGGAGTGGAGTGACCGTGTCGTCATCCAGAGAATTGATAAACGCCTCGTCGCACTAGGCCAAAAGTGCGAACCGTGTCCTTTGGATCTTCGCTCGTACTTGGCTACGAGCGTATAATGGTAGGCAATCCATAAGTCCACACAATAGAGACAGGAATTACTAGATCAGCCCAGTGACGAAGCTGAGTAGTAGGAAAGCCACCTGGCAATCCTCACAATAGAGACAGGATTAATACAGTGTAGAATGATAGTGTGTGTGGAAAGAAAGAAGTATTGAAGTCATTCATAGAAAAGTAATCTTTTGTAGACGTAGTACGTAGAGATTGTATCTCATGTTATATCGAATGCCTTAGTTGTATCAGAGACCTCTGGTTGTATCCCATGTGAAATTAGAACTCTTGAATTACAGTTAATAAGTTCAGCGACAAGCTGGAGTTCCCACAATAGGGCTTTGATGTAGCCACTAATTAATGCAGTCCCATTTATTGTATCTGCAATCCTATCTATTATATCTGCAACCATATTTATTGTATCTGCAATCCTATCTATTGTATCTGCAACCATAATTATTGTATCTGCAATCCTGTCTATTGTATCTGAAACACATTATTGTATCTGCAATCATACCTATTGTATCCGTGGTAATAAAGTGGTATGGCCCTTCAGGCCTGATATATATATTCAACAAGTGTGTTATTAATTATTATGATTGTGCCTGGACGAGTGTGAGTGGCCTTTCGACTAGTCGAATGCGCTATTATCCCCAAGACCTTACTCACCTCGAACATTGACATGACTGTGTGCCTGTACAGTTCCTGTGTTTAGGACCTCGCTAAGGAGATTAAAGTAACTTAGTCCCAATAACTTCTTTGGACCTCGCTTGAAGTCTTTTCTTCGACGAATGTGTTTAGGTCTTTATTTTTGGAGGTTTCGCTGCCTTTGGCATTTACACCTTACTTTTTCTTGTTTTATTTTTCTCGTTGTGGTAGGGATTTGGTGTTTTTTTTTTAGAATTTTCGCCGGGGCAGCGGCCTTGCACAGCCTGCTCTTCACGATTTCCAGCTGCCAAGGTATCTTCAAAGTGCGCGGCGCATCGTGCACACGGCCTTCCGAATTTTTTGTCCTTATCCGAGAAGACTGGGTGCTCGATCCTAACTTACCATAGGATCAGGGACAGGAGAATATGAGAAAAATCCCAAAATTCCAACATGCCTGCACCGACCGGGATTTGAATCCGGTACCTTTGGGTTGAGAGGCGAGTGCCTTGGCTCTACACAGTCGTCTGTGTCCCCCTTTCCGTCGACGAATGAATGCAGTAATTTGACAAGTAGAGGAACAAGGTCTTCACACCTAAGCGGCTTTGCAAAGCGAGGGGGCGGGTGGAGGCGGTGATAAACATCGACTCGTGACTATCAAATTTGTCTTTTGGGGCGGAACCTTTCACTGAACAGACCGGATAGCCCTGAATGTGCTTGAAAAGATCCAAGTCTCTTTGAGGGTGGATAATTTTACCTGTGGCTGAGACGCTAAATGGCCTGTTCTTGTATAAACACGACTTCAAGTCTTGAGAGAGAAGATAAGAGGGAGGAGGAGTGAAAAGTGAATGTGATAGTTTTAGGGTTAGCGATGGGGCAGAACATTTAAAAATAAAACAGGGTAATACCAGAGACCTTTCTGGTAATACTGAGAGGTATGGGGTGCTCCTTCCAAAACTTCTTTGAACTGCTCGTGGGTGTAGGCACTGACAGTAGTACTAGATATGAAAACAACTCAGCATGTGTGATGGGAGGAAATGCAGACACATCGTTGTTCCACTCACTGTCTGGCACAGTGTCTGGGTCAGCCCCATTAACAAGTTTCAACTTGTCACGAAACCTCTGTGCACTCACGGGATCTGAAGCCGAAGTAAACAAACCGCCTGGTTTAACAAAATGGCGGCGGGGGTGTGTCCACCGCGGCGACTCAAGTTCCACCTACAGCACTGTTATAGTTAATCACTGGTTCTGTGCCTTGCTTTCTAGTGTGTATTTGATCCTTCTACAACCTTCCCCGGTGTCGCCTCTATTTTTTTCCTCCCTTTCTCCATTTTGTTCTCTCAAAATGTTGTTGTGGACCTTGTTGCCAGCCCAAAGCAGCTCTTGGTAGAATCATGGTTTCCTTAAAGGTGCTACAAGCTAGATCAGGTGTGTCCAAAGTACGGCTCGCTGACCACAGTCTGGCCCGCTGAAACATTACACAGGTAATTGAGTGATCTGTCTCCATGATGGAGCCAGTGACGCTCTATATCTACTATTATTTGTGGATCACCAGTTTAAATTTACATCTGAGGTCCCCGTTAAAAAAGCTTGGACCACCCTTGGTCAGGGTACGGCTTACGCACCGAAATTTGATCTCTACGATGTACGAAGAATGCGTTGAGTATCTAACAAAACTAGTCCGTTTGAAATTGTTCCTGAAAGGCTAGAAACGCGTCTGTATTTAATTGTTATTGGTGCTGTTTTTAATCCATGAGGTGAGATTCAGCTGTTTGTGTGTATATGTGTGTGTCTGTCTGTATGTGTGTGTTTGTGTGTCCGTCTGTTTGTCTGTCTGTCTGTGTGTCTCTCTTTCTCTGTTTGACTGAATGCTCTTTAATTTGTTTACAACAACGCAGGATCGCGGATTGTTGATGGGCGCGTTTTGGTAGGGTCTCCTCCAGTTCTGTTGGATCTGTTACATTCACTTAGCCTATCGCCTTGCTGTTTCCTAGCACAAGTTGCCCACCATCGCGTCAACGTGATGTCGCCAAACTCAAAATAATGCAGAAGCAAACACACGATATCCAAACGTGGAACGTACCATATCCACAGACTACTGAAAGGGGCCTCAAGCCAGCTGTCATCTCTTTTCGAGAAAATTCTGTTGCTCGTGGTATATTAAAATTTTGTCACCGTAGAGCAAGAGTGATGAACTATTTCATAAAAATATAGCGATCCAGAACAGATTACTTCCCATTTTAATTTTAAAATATTTGTTTTATTTTTGTATGTTTGTTTAGCATTGTTATATTCAAACCGACGTCTACAATAATGTGTAATGTTATAGTCTACATGTCCATTAGATACGAGATGTCAAGTTAATTAAACCTGGCAATAAATAAACTGCCGTCCCACACCTGGCTATTTTCAAAGTAGTAGGTTTTATCAAAGGAAGTGTATATTTAGGCCGAATACGGCCTAAACAACCCGGTACTGTGCTATTTGGGCCGAAGGTATTTTAGGCAAGGGAGTGTCAATTGCCACCGCGGAATACGGATTGTGGATTCAAGTGTGCATTGGAATGGTCAGAATAGATGGACCTGGGGGCGTGAGGGTCTAGTCAGTTTGTATCAATGGGCGGTAGTCAGATTGACTAATCAGGCGAATAGTGGCTGGGGCAGCGATCGACGTACCGACAGTAGCCACCGCAAAATGCGGTAGTATTAGTAATTGACGCTACCGGCTACCGGAAAATGCGGTGGTGATTGACGCTACCTTTAGGCAATATTGTACGGACACAAATTCTGTTTTCAAAAAAAAAAAAAAAGTCAGAACAGTGCAAACTGCAAACTCGCATTATCGGCCCAAATAACTCGGCACCAGGGTTTTGTGCTATTTAGGCCGTATTCGGCCCAATTATACCTAGCCTTTATCAAAAGACATTCAATCTCGCTAAGAAAAATGTATTATGTTGCAGTACTATTCTTGGTTGGTGGATGTTTTTAACACGAAATCTTTGCTTTTACAAGTCGTCGAGATCTACAGTAGCAAAGAGTTCAGCCCTCATTTTCTCAAAACATAACAAATGTGGGATGGCCCACTCTTGCTCTCAGGCGACCATTTGATGTTTGGGGTGAAACAGCGGGGTTTATAATTTTACCTTTAACCCGTATCACCAAGGACAGTATTACGGGGAGTCTGAACATAAATGTCGCGGTTTGAATGAACAATTGAAATATTCATTGCCGTTACTGCCAACCGTTAAAATCTGAGAGAAAAGAGGTCAGTGTTACTGATTGTATTGATCAGGTTGTCATAATATGCTAAACGTTTTTGTGCCGGCGGTTACTCACATCATGAATGAATACATTCCATATCGTATTTCCATCTGAGCCCACAAAGAATAGTAATAATAATAATCATAATCAGGACTGAATATTGTCCCAGCTGAATGTGTCCACGTCACTTATCGTCAGAAACTAATGCAGTACACAAAGTTTGACAAGTTGGACATAGTTTGTTATTTTTTGTCTAGTTTGGAATGGTCTGGACTGTTTCCACGTAACTGGCTTTAATCCCGTTGAAGATGTGTACGTGTGTACGTGTTGGGGGGTGAGGGGGTTGGAGGGGGGGGGGATACTGAGGATCACTGCTAAGGATTACCAAAGGTACTAAAAAACGATAAGATGAGACGGTCCCCTCTTTGCAGCTCTGAAAAAAAAAAAAAAAACGACCACACGGTTTGCGCGTTGATCGGGGACGGGGCCCATGGCGCATAACGTGAAAAGAATGCTTGATATGATGATAAATTAATGATACGAATTTGTGACATTGCTACGGGGACTAAGCAAAAAAGAAAAAGTAGCCAGAGTTTTCCTCACAGCGATTGAAGTTAAAATTTGCAAAATAAGTGACGTCAATCAAGGCCTGCAGCGATAGCTGAACAGTGAACAAAATTCAACATTTTCCCTATTTGGCTTTGTAAAATACTGCATTGTTTATGACTTCCGCGCATTCGCCGCTAGGTGGCGGTGTGAAATCTGTGCGTGCTAAACGCCCTGGCTGTCTCATCGTATTCTATCTCGTATCTCTGGGATTACTGAACTCCAGATGGTAACCTCATAGCTCATACCCGAAACACAGAATACCGAGACAACACCATTCCTTTTTTTCACTATATATCCGTAAATTGCGCGCGTATAAATTCTGTAAGTACTAGTCTTTTTCAATGAATTATGAAGAGGCGTGGCGCGAATTGTTGCATTGTTGACATCGATGATAGGCACACAAAGTCGACGGACGAAATAATTATGACGAATTGATTTGCCTCGGCTCATGCATTAAGATAGATTATTTTTGGCCATTGTCATGGAGCGGGAAATCCCAACAATGTGTCTATTTCTGTTACAGCAATTTTAATTGCCCTGACAGAATAGGGTTAAAAGTGAGCTGAATTATCGCCCGAGGACAGCAATAGAGTTAACGAAACATTCTGCCATTGACGATTGTTTAGCTGGCGAACACGTGCTGGGAACAATCGGCAGGGGAAAGTCCGGGCGTGTGATTCTAAAATGGTTAATTACTGCACTGTAAAGTCACATAGCAGTGTGGGTTTGGGAGTCCGGCGGGGGGGGGGGGGGAAGCTTGGTTGCCATGGGGTTTGTCATCAACTGACCCCAGACAACAACAACAACAACAAACAAAAACATCGGTAGCAGCGGCACGCGTAAGCAACAATCAGCAAGAAAAGATTGGGCGTGTCGCCACTAATTACTGCACATTAAAGCTCACACACTGTGTGTGTTTAGGGGAGAAGGCCGGGGGTCAAGGGAAAGCCTGGTTGCCGTGGGGTTTGTCATCAACTGACCCCAAACAACAACAACAACAACAAAAGAAGCAACAGCAGCAACCACGGCTGGAAATCCCCCCTGAGCCATTCCACCGTCGACAGCAACTTCCATTATGTTGGAAACTAGGCGTTGACGGCATTGAATAATTGATTGCAAGAGCGCCAATCGTGGCGCGGTGAGTGATGCGGGCAGGTTTTATGTACTATCTGCTGCCGCTGTCGTAGCAATGACAGTCCTCACTCAACGAAAAATGTCGCCATATACTTCTTCTTTTTCCTTCATCCTAATTTTTGTTGTCACTTGTAGTTATCACCATAATGCGTTATCTTCATTTTTGTTATCATCATATCTTCATTGTCGTTTATAGTTATCGTCATCATCATCATGTCTTTGTTATCTCTAATTCATCATCATCACTAACATGTCTTGGTTAACATTTGTAGTTATCGTCATTTTTATTGTCATCATCATCGACACCACCACCATCATCATCATCACCATCGTCATTAACATGTCCTCGTTAACATTTACAGTTTTCATCATCCTCATCATCAGCAACATCATCATCATCGTGTCTTCGTTCACGTAATTATATAGTTATCATCATCATCACCATCATAATCATCATCATCAACATCATCATTAATATGTCTTCGTTAACATTTATTGCATCATCATTATCATCACCACCATCATCAACATCATCATTAACATGTCTTCATTAACATTTATAGTTATCATCATCATGTCTTTGTTACATTTACAGTTATCATCATCCCCATTATGAATGGACGAAACTCTATTCCTTCTCTCCACCCCGCACTCCCACCCGCCATAGTACTGGGTTTAAATGTTTTGTCAATAAATATCAAACGGAGCTGATGACGCCGGGCACGCCGTGCGCATTCTATTTCAGTCAGAATCCACCCAGTCGCTAGGCAAGTTAGACATTAACGTATTTCTTTTTCTTTTCTTTTCCCTTATTTCATCCCTCACTTCATCCAGCTGATCTCTGTGAATCATTTGAATAATAATCGCACCAAAAAAATAAAAACCTCCGGGTATGATTAGTCGTCACTTTCTGTGAGGGGCCATTTAAAACAGTCCTTGCCATGGCGAGGGAAAGACCGGTATCGCAACCTGAATACATGCAATTCAGAGCAAGGAGATACTGGGCAAACAAACAAAAATCGATACCCTCCTGCCAGTTGACAGTGATTACGATCCAGTGACATACTGATTTTCATTATTCCGGGACTTTCCGGGACGCGTGGCACTGGTTTCTGGCTAAACCGCAGACATTACAAGCTTCAAAATTTTTACACATAGATGTTGACACTTTGATCATAATGCGACCATTGGGACATTTGGTATATATACAGATCTTTCGGCGTCTAATTTTCAAAAGTATTTTTTTTTTCGATTCATTGTATGCTAATTACCTGTAAAATAAATCACTGCTATAATCTTACACTTTTGTTTGTTGTTTTGAAAACTTAAAATGTACTTGAAATCACCAGTGCGACCACCAGTACCACTGTGGACATTACCATAATACTTATCACCAACATCATCTTGATTATCACTACCAGCTTGAACCCATCATCCTCACCACAGCCCACAACACCACCCTCACTACCACTGCTACTACGAGCACCAAATCCAAGACTCACTGTCCACTTTAAATTGGTAATTTCAGTCTGCGCTTTGTAAAACGTATTCTCGATTGCCTCCAGTCACATGACGCAAAACCCTTAAGATTCTATTTGAGATTGTCTGCTTATGGTACGACACGTAACTTCGTACCAGTTGTTCATTTCTCAAGGCCGTTTGACGCATTCCAACCCAGCGTTGCCGGTCCGTGGAATTTTTCCCAAGATGTTGTGATTTAGGGGTATGTATGTATGTATGTATGTATGTATGTATGTATGTATGTATGTATGTATGTATGTATGTATGTATGTATGTATGTATGTATGTATGTATGTATGTATGTATGTATGTATGTATGTATGTATGTATGTATGTATGTATGTATGTATGTATGTATGTATGTATGTATGTATGTATGTATGTATGTATGTATGTATGTATGTATGTATGTATGTATGTATGTATGTATGTATGTATGTATGTATGTATGTATGTATGTATGTATGTATGTATGTATGTATGTATGTATGTATGTATGTATGTATGTATGTATGTATGTATGTATGTATGTATGTATGTATGTATGTATGTATGTATGTATGTATGTATGTATGTATGTATGTATGTATGTATGTATGTATGTATGTATGTATGTATGTATGTATGTATGTATGTATGTATGTATGTATGTATGTATGTATGTATGTATGTATGTATGTATGTATGTATGTATGTATGTATGTATGTATGTATGTATGTATGTATGTATGTATGTATGTATGTATGTATGTATGTATGTATGTATGTATGTATGTATGTATGTATGTATGTATGTATGTATGTATGTATGTATGTATGTATGTATGTATGTATGTATGTATGTATGTATGTATGTATGTATGTATGTATGTATGTATGTATGTATGTATGTATGTATGTATGTATGTATGTATGTATGTATGTATGTATGTATGTATGTATGTATGTATGTATGTATGTATGTATGTATGTATGTATGTATGTATGTATGTATGTATGTATGTATGTATGTATGTATGTATGTATGTATGTATGTATGTATGTATGTATGTATGTATGTATGTATGTATGTATGTATGTATGTATGTATGTATGTATGTATGTATGTATGTATGTATGTATGTATGTATGTATGTATGTATGTATGTATGTATGTATGTATGTATGTATGTATGTATGTATGTATGTATGTATGTATGTATGTATGTATGTATGTATGTATGTATGTATGTATGTATGTATGTATGTATGTATGTATGTATGTATGTATGTATGTATGTATGTATGTATGTATGTATGTATGTATGTATGTATGTATGTATGTATGTATGTATGTATGTATGTATGTATGTATGTATGTATGTATGTATGTATGTATGTATGTATGTATGTATGTATGTATGTATGTATGTATGTATGTATGTATGTATGTATGTATGTATGTATGTATGTATGTATGTATGTATGTATGTATGTATGTATGTATGTATGTATGTATGTATGTATGTATGTATGTATGTATGTATGTATGTATGTATGTATGTATGTATGTATGTATGTATGTATGTATGTATGTATGTATGTATGTATGTATGTATGTATGTATGTATGTATGTATGTATGTATGTATGTATGTATGTATGTATGTATGTATGTATGTATGTATGTATGTATGTATGTATGTATGTATGTATGTATGTATGTATGTATGTATGTATGTATGTATGTATGTATGTATGTATGTATGTATGTATGTATGTATGTATGTATGTATGTATGTATGTATGTATGTATGTATGTATGTATGTATGTATGTATGTATGTATGTATGTATGTATGTATGTATGTATGTATGTATGTATGTATGTATGTATGTATGTATGTATGTATGTATGTATGTATGTATGTATGTATGTATGTATGTATGTATGTATGTATGTATGTATGTATGTATGTATGTATGTATGTATGTATGTATGTATGTATGTATGTATGTATGTATGTATGTATGTATGTATGTATGTATGTATGTATGTATGTATGTATGTATGTATGTATGTATGTATGTATGTATGTATGTATGTATGTATGTATGTATGTATGTATGTATGTATGTATGTATGTATGTATGTATGTATGTATGTATGTATGTATGTATGTATGTATGTATGTATGTATGTATGTATGTATGTATGTATGTATGTATGTATGTATGTATGTATGTATGTATGTATGTATGTATGTATGTATGTATGTATGTATGTATGTATGTATGTATGTATGTATGTATGTATGTATGTATGTATGTATGTATGTATGTATGTATGTATGTATGTGTAACAGGGCGACAGACAGGCAAGGTATAGCGAGCGTGGGAAGATAGCTAACGGCGGGGAGACAGAGTTATTGTAGGCCAGAGGGGGAAAGTAGCCGATGCAACTGAAGCGCTTTGACACCCGAAAAGGGTAGTGTTTACTTGACCGCCGTACTTGTCGATCAGATCACCTGGGAATTGCTTGGGGGGTAGAGCTGTTTCAATAGTATTTGACGTGGAGTCGACGGGGGTGGCTATTAGGATAACTAATGTACACTCGGTGAGCGTCTTGGGACGCTACCCGACTGGGTATAAATCCCCGAACGCTCCTTCCAACTTCAGACCGCTGAGAGCACTCACCAGCTTCGTGCCGAAGAGGAGACCACAACCGCAACTGTAACTTTGTACTAGTCTTGTGAGTGGGGAAGGTCAGGGAACCCGCAAACATCCTTTGTCAGAGCGTGGTATCTTTGGTATCTTGTCGGCATTTGGGCTGTTGCTGAGTGAGGAGGAAGAACAACACCTTCTTGGCTTCTCAACTTCTTGTCCTTTGATTAACGACATCGTAGCGTCTTGGCTTCCCGACCTATTGGTACCTGCCGATACCTGTTGATCTAACTGCGCAGTCAAGCCAGGGTAGAGAGGAAGAACCAGTGCCCAGATAGCGCCATACACCCCTAAAGGAGAGGTTTCCTTATGCTGAATGTTCCCATGTGTTTTATAAAATGTGCTAGAAATTGAATATTACGAAGCCATTTAATTAGCATGTACTGATTTGCATCAACTTCATTCCATCGAAATTCACATGAAATTGTATGACCTATGTTCCTATTATTATTGAATGAATTAATAATTATTGTATATATGTAAGCAATACAGATATCGTTTGTTATAACTTATAGAAGAGAGATAGTCGATTATTTAGTGTGTTTGTGCCGTGCCCATCACGGCTGGTGTCAGAAGAAAGTTAGTGAGAGAAAGTGGAAACATCACAATGGTGTCAGAAGTGGGATCCTGCTAGTAAATAACATTTAATTTTGATCTGGGTCGTGTCAAGGGGCTATTGTGTGATTGTGTGGACAGGTCATCTGCCCTGAGGCGAGTGAGAGAGATTGACATTTAGTGCCTGCGACATGCTCTGATTTTACCTGTGCATTGACTGTTCAATTTTATCTTTTGTCACAGAGAAAATTGTTGTTTGCTATTGCAGGAATATTGTTGTTAACTTCACAGTTACGATCCACGCTTTATTGTTAGCTTTGTTTACAGGTCAATTGCTGATGGACTATCTGGGCGCACTGAAGCTTGCCAGACAAGAAGGCATTAGTGATGAGGAATTCAAAATTAGGTGGGACGAAGAGAAAGCCCAAAACCGAGAACAAAGGGCTATCGAACGAGAAGAAAAGGAGCGCGAACGAGAAGAAAAGGAGCGCGAACGAGAAGAAAAGGAGAAGGAAAGACAATTTGAAAGGGAGAGAATGGAATGCGAACGGGAACTAGCCAAAAACGGGTGTCACAATGGTAAAGGGAATGGAAAATCTGCTGCCCCGAAGGTACCTAAAATTGCCAATTTTGATGACTCGCGCGAGGATCTCGACTCGTATTTGAAAAGATTTGAAAGGCTCGCGCAGGCAAATGATTGGGAAGAAGACACCTGGGCAGACATGTTAGGGGCATTGTTAACTGGCAGGGCGTTAGATGTTTATTCCGGTCTCAGCGAGGAAGACAGTAGGGATTACGAGAAGGTAAAGAAGGTGTTGTTCAAGAAGTATCACCTCACGGCAGAGGGTTATAGGCGTAAGTTTAGGGAGAGTCGTCTAGATAAGGACGAAACTTATACGCAGCTGTCCGTGAGATTGCAGAGATATTTTGAGAGGTGGGTAGACCTCTCAGAGGCAGAGAGAACTATGGAAGGGATTACGGATCTGTTAGTCAGGGAGCAGATGTTGAAGATTGTCGACTGTAATCTTTCCATATATTTGAAAGAGAGGGACCCCAAGTCCGTGCATGAGTTAGTTGAGATGGCGGACTTGTATAGTGAGGCTCATCAGTCGAAGCGAGGGCTGGAGCAACAGCAGAAGTCAGGTAAGAGGGTTGAGGAGAGTAGAAGTAAGGGTTTAGGAGTGAGTAAACCGGTATGCTTCAACTGTGGCTCTCCCAATCACCTGAGTAGGCAGTGTGACCAGGGCAGGACGAAGAAGGGTGCTGCTGCCACTGTCGAGGACAACCGAGGTAAGTCCCAGCGTGAGAGTGGGCGTGGTTGTTTTGTGTGTGGGTCACTTCTCCATATTGCGAGATTCTGTAGGAAGAGACAGAAAGAGACGACCGCAGTCGTACTAACCAGCGATGAGGAAGCCGATGACAGTCAGTGGGAGTCATCGGGCAGGGCGAATACTCAACCAGGGGCTGAGCAGAGTGTTGGGCCACAGACCTTCATTTCTTGGGAGACGGAAGGTAAGAGCATTGAGTTAGAAGGTTCGACAGAACTTGAGCCCGAAGACGATGTTCCGGAGAATGATTTATCCGCTCCATTTTTGGAGAAGGGGAGGATAGGGGATAAAGAGATTACTATCCTTCGTGACACGGGATGCACGTGTGCGATTATAAAAAGGGACAAACTGCCTCCTAACAGCTTAACTGGGAAGAACAGGAGTTATGTCCTGATGGACGGGACGAGAAGGTCTGCTCCTGTCGCGGAAATGTGGGTAGAAACCCCATTTTATACTGGGCTTCTCAAAGCGCTAGTAGTGGAAGACCCAGTGGCCGATTTGATTATAGGAAACATAAAGGGGGCGTCTCTTGAGAAGATAAGTGTGGTACTCACGCGATCTCGCAAGGTGGAGATTGACAAGGAAGAGCATGAGTGTGAGAATGCGAGTGTGAAAGTGAGTCAGACCACAGATAATGAGGAGGCCAAGGGCAACTCAACGGAGAAGGTAAGGGTAGGGGCCAAGATAGGGGAACTCACACCAGGTGAGATAGCCCGGGCCCAGAGAGAGGACGAAACTTTGAGAGTTTTAAGGGAGAGAGCCACGTTGGAGCAATCGGCTGAGGTAGGTACTCACATAAAGGAGAGTAAGGGAATTTACTATCGGGTAAAGAAGGCCGGGGCTGGACGTGCTGATGTGGAGCAGTTGTTGGTACCTAAGCAGTACCGAAGTGAGCTGATGAAGATAGCTCACGAAGGAGTGTTCGGGGGACACTTAGGAATTTCGCGCACACAGGACAGAATAATGCAGTCGTTCTTTTGGCCTGGGATAGGTGCGGACGTAGGTCGTTTCTGTCGATCGTGTGACGCGTGTCAAAGGACATCCAATAAAGGTAGGGTGACAAAGGTACCCCTAGTGCCGACACCCCTGATCGACACGCCCTTTTCGCGCGTCGCCATAGATTTGGTTGGTCCACTTCCGCGTACGGAACATGGGAGATCGCGTTATATTTTGACGCTAGTAGATTATGCCACGCGTTTCCCGGATGCCGTAGCCTTAAGGGGGATATCAGCCGAGCAGGTCAGTGAAGCGTTAATGGAAATATTTTCTCGGTTAGGCATACCAAAGGAAATAGTTTCAGATAGGGGATCACAGTTTACCGGTGAGCTGATGAGAGAGGTCAGTGCACTTCTCAAAACGAAACAGATATTCTGCTCGCCTTACCACGCGATGGCCAATGGTCTGTGTGAAAGATTTAACGGAGTGCTGAAGAATATGCTTCGCCGAGTAGCTCATGACAGACCCAAGGACTGGGACAGAATGTTGTGTCCACTGCTGTTCGCGTATCGCGAAACCCCACAGGCCAGTACAGGTTTTTCGCCGTTTGAACTAGTGTTCGGTCACCCTGTGAGAGGACCACTTGCAATACTGAAGAATCTGTGGACTGGGGAAGCGGAGTCAGAAACGAGGTCATCGTACGAATACGTGGTAGATATGAGGGAACGATTGGAGGATGCCATGAAAGTCGTAGCCGAGAACAGCAGCGTCGAAAAACACAGGCAGAAGAAATACTACGATAGGGGGGCCAAACAGAGGAAATTCCAAGTGGGCGATTCCGTCCTCATACTTCTCCCAAGTGACGGATCGAAACTACAGATGACTTGGAAAGGGCCTTACAAAGTAGAAGAGCAGAGGGGGTCAGTGAACTACATGGTGAACGTCAAGGGGAAGAGACGACTGTATCACGCGAATATGCTGAAGAAGTATATTGAGAGGGAAGACGAACAGGAAAACACAGAGGCAATAGCTGCAGCTATAATTGACGAGACCGATGAAGGAGAGGAAACGACTTCGATGCCTCTGGAGACAGTCATGCCTAGGCTAGAACAGACCGAAACCTACAGGGATGTACAGTTAGGGGACACGCTAGATCAGGATCAGAGAGAACAGATGCAAGAGCTCATGGGAGAATACAAAGATATATTTACCGATGTACCGGGGCTCACTGACCTGATCAAGCACAAAATCCCATTGCTAGATCAAAAACCTGTGAAGGTAAGACCCTACCAACTACCGTACTCAACTAGAGAAGCTGTCAATGCTGAGGTAGGCAAGATGCTTGCGGCCAGGATCATCGGACCGTCCGAGTCCCCGTACAATAGTCCAATTGTATTAGTTAAGAAGCCCGATGGTCAACATCGTTTCTGCAACGACTACAGGCGGCTAAATGTTGTGACTGCCGATGACGCCGAACCGACGCCTGAGGTAGAAGCCATTATTTCCAATCTAGCGGAGGCAAAATATTTCACCAAGCTGGACTTGACAAAGGGCTTTTATCAAGTTCCGATGGCCGAGGAAGATAAACACCTGACGGCGTTCGCCACACCGTTTGGGCTATACCAGTACAGGGTCATGCCGTTCGGGTTGAAGGGATCCCCCGCCACATTTAACAGGCTCATGAGGAAAGTATTAAAAGATGCTGGCGAAGGGGTAGATGCATTTGTAGACGACTGTCTTATACACAGTGCAAATTGGCCTGACCACTTGGAACGTTGTCGGAATGTCTTCGAGCGACTGAGACGGGCAAATTTAAAAGCTAGACCTACCAAGACGCTAATAGGGATGACAGAAGTCGAGTACTTAGGCCATAAGCTGGGACAGGGGACTGTAAGACCGCAGGAGAGTAAGGTGCGAGCCATTGTCGACTGTGACCGACCGACGACCAAGACACAAGTGAGGAGTTTCCTGGGGCTAACGGGGTACTATCGGAAGTTTGTACCAAATTACAGTGCAATCTCGGCGCCGTTGTCAGACCTCACAAAGAAGTCCCAGGGCACAAAGTTCGCGTGGGGACACGCGCAGGAGAACGCGTTCAATGCCCTAAAAATTTGTTTGAGTTCCGAGCCGATACTACGGATGCCAGACTGGAACAAGGAACTGATTCTCCAGACAGACGCATCTAACCTTGGAGTGAGTGGCTGCCTACTTCAAGAAGACGAGGGTACGAAGTATCCAGTTGTATATGTTAGCAGAAAGTTGAAACCCGCGGAGAAGAACTACTCAACAATTGAAAGGGAATGCCTGGCCATAGTTTTCGCCGTTAGTAAGTTGCAGGCGTATCTGTATGGGAGAAACTTCGTGTTAGAGACGGACCACCGACCTCTAACTTGGATGCGAACTAAAGACCAGAAGAACGCGAGGGTAACTAGATGGAACCTGGCGCTGCAACCATATAACTTTCGAGTCAGCAACATCAGGGGGCGAGACGCTCTATGAGCCGACACTCTATCTAGATTACCAGTAGATTAATAATTTTATTAGCCGATTTTGCCAGGGAAAATCGACTTAAGTGGGGGCGATTGTAACAGGGCGACAGACAGGCAAGGTATAGCGAGCGTGGGAAGATAGCTAACGGCGGGGAGACAGAGTTATTGTAGGCCAGAGGGGGAAAGTAGCCGATGCAACTGAAGCGCTTTGACACCCGAAAAGGGTAGTGTTTACTTGACCGCCGTACTTGTCGATCAGATCACCTGGGAATTGCTTGGGGGGTAGAGCTGTTTCAATAGTATTTGACGTGGAGTCGACGGGGGTGGCTATTAGGATAACTAATGTACACTCGGTGAGCGTCTTGGGACGCTACCCGACTGGGTATAAATCCCCGAACGCTCCTTCCAACTTCAGACCGCTGAGAGCACTCACCAGCTTCGTGCCGAAGAGGAGACCACAACCGCAACTGTAACTTTGTACTAGTCTTGTGAGTGGGGAAGGTCAGGGAACCCGCAAACATCCTTTGTCAGAGCGTGGTATCTTTGGTATCTTGTCGGCATTTGGGCTGTTGCTGAGTGAGGAGGAAGAACAACACCTTCTTGGCTTCTCAACTTCTTGTCCTTTGATTAACGACATCGTAGCGTCTTGGCTTCCCGACCTATTGGTACCTGCCGATACCTGTTGATCTAACTGCGCAGTCAAGCCAGGGTAGAGAGGAAGAACCAGTGCCCAGATAGCGCCATACACCCCTAAAGGAGAGGTTTCCTTATGCTGAATGTTCCCATGTGTTTTATAAAATGTGCTAGAAATTGAATATTACGAAGCCATTTAATTAGCATGTACTGATTTGCATCAACTTCATTCCATCGAAATTCACATGAAATTGTATGACCTATGTTCCTATTATTATTGAATGAATTAATAATTATTGTATATATGTAAGCAATACAGATATCGTTTGTTATAACTTATAGAAGAGAGATAGTCGATTATTTAGTGTGTTTGTGCCGTGCCCATCACGGCTGGTGTCAGAAGAAAGTTAGTGAGAGAAAGTGGAAACATCACAGTATGTATGTATGTATGTATGTATGTATGTATGTATGTATGTATGTATGTATGTATGTATGTATGTATCTTTCTATCTATCAGACTCTATCTGTCTATCTATCAGACTCTATCTGTCCGTCTGTCTGTCTGTCTGTCCGTCTGTCCGTCCGTCTGTCCGTCCGTCCGTCTGTCCGTCCGTCTGTCCGTCCGTCCGTCCGTCTGTCTGTCTGTCTGTCTGTCTGTCTGTCTGTCTGTCTGTCTGTCTGTCTGTCTGTCTGTCTGTCTGTCCGTCCGTCCGTCCGTCCGTCCGACCGACCGACCGTCCGCTGTCTGTCTGTCAACTGTATGTCTGACTATCTGTCTCCCTCCTCGCTTACAAGTGGGATACCAAAATATCAGACAAATACAATTTACAGAGCTTAAAGAAGTGAATGCACTGAATGCTCGGCACACTTTGTCATACCAATGAGTACATCAAACTGTTAACTTCACTCACTGTACTTGCCGATGCGTGTACAGTAGATCAAACCCCCTGCTATACACATCTCTTATTTTATGACGACATTGAACAGTCATTTTCCATCAATTCATCTCGAATTCTCTACCATTTCGTCAGTGACATCCCTGTCGAATTAAATGATGTTAATCCAACATCGGCGCTTGATTCGACAGTGTCTTTGTCACAAACTATGGATCACCGGTGTGGTCAAGTTAGCGTAACATGAGATCTCCATGTATGATAAATTTTAGGGATTATTGAAAGCTACTCTTTATAAATAATATTTTAGATGTTATTGTAGATATTATCGTTTATTATTTAGAATAATTATTATTACTAGTAAATGCACCCGTTCTTTGAACGGTGAGTGGCAAACAAAACAAAAGAGATTGAGAGACTGCAAAGACAGGTTTGACAAATGCTGAATTGTTTAAACTATTCGCTTACCTGACAATCATGATCGCAAAACTTCAGGGGGAAGGTTCCCCCCCCCCCCCCCCCCGTGCGCGCCACTTACCAAAAAGTTAACAAACATAATACATGTATGATGATGACCTCCCCTAACCCACGCTTTCGTTCTTTCTTTCTTCTTTCTTTGTCCTATACAAATACTAAACCCAGCCATTTGATAAGCCCACTCTAAAGTCCCCTCTTTAGTGTGTATACTTGACTGGCGCGGACGGGTGGAGGACCCCCCCCCCCCTTCATGGTATACACAACGTTGTCTGTGTAACATTGTCAGCATTGTCAGTATCAAGCTGAGCACATGTCTTGTTTACTTTCAAGCAGGCCACGCTCAAAGGAAATGGCATATTCGATACTGTGTATCGGTTTTGCTAGCGCCCAGTAAAGACGTTGCGGAATCGCCATCCATAACAATCATATAAACATACATCACGGCATCCATGCAGCTCGACAGGATAAAAAACATTAGGCCTAGGCCTAGATATACCAAAATTGTGAGTGTCTCGCTTTTTAAAGGACATGTAATGCTTAGACGTCATGCAGAAGTTTGCGCAAAATGACAGCCTTCGATACTGAGTATCGATTGCTAGACCCATACGCAACACTCTAAAAACTACACCAGGAATTTAGTCCGGGTTTAAACGCTAAGGCGTTTCACAGTTTTCAAAAAAATATAAGACGTGGTCAAACGCAAAAATTAAGCCAGCCATGCAACTCAGCAGTATCAAAAACGGTCGTATGCAAACTTTCAAGTGTCTAGCTTGAATGGCCATGAAATGCATAAGGGTCAGAGACAGTTTACCCCTTGCTCTCATAATTATAAGAAGATTGTATTCATTATCATTATAGAATATTGTCATTATTGTTGTCCTTCTTCTTATTATTATTATATTAATTATTATTTTATATTATTATTATTACATCTATTGTTATTATTGTCATGTTTTTGTTGTTGTCGTTGTTGTGGAATACAACATTCTTTCATTTGTATGTTTTTATCCAGTGTCTGCGACATCAAAGTTACTTCACTCACGATCATTTTATGCCCATCCAGTTAACCCTTCGCATGAATACTATCATTTGCTATGAACTATTTAACTGCTCTATCAATTATAGGTTTTGGTCCTCCATTACTAGCTTTTAAATATAGATCAATATCCTGATTTAGATTCATATTTAGCAGTTAAAGTACCCGAAATGAGAGGATCTCAATAAAAACAGAACTGACAAAATCTAGCTTTCAACGTGTCAGTAGTCAAAGGGTTAAGAATTAAAATTTGAATATTCTTCTTCCAAGTTTTACCTGCGTTTTAATATTTTGAATGTTGCTAGGGAGACGTAAACAAATTACAAAGCCAAATAGAGAAAAATAGTGCGTTGTTTTCACTGTTCAGCTATAGGTTTCTATGTAAAACACTATGTCCCCCTAATAACAGTCTAATATTATGTGAAAATAAACAAAAACAAAACAAAAGGGGGATACGGTGGTCTAGAGGCAAGGTGCTCGCCTCTCATGCCACGGGTCCCGGGTTCTAAACCCCGGGCAGTGCAGGCATGTTGGAAATTGGATTTTTCTCATATTTTCAAGTCCCTGGTCCTATTGGGGGGTAGGGTCGAGTACCTAGTCTTCTCGGATAAGGACGAAAAAATTCGGAGGGCCCGTGTGCACGTTGCGCACGTTAAAGATACCTTGGCAGTTGGAAATCGTAAAGAGCAGGCCGAAAGGCCGCTGCCCGGGCAAAATTGAAAATTGAAATTAATAGATTAAAATTTATCCATATCACCCCCCCCCCCCCACCACCAGCAACAACAAAATTTAGTATTCATTATTAAATATATTAAGAGTTATTAATAAATATTCAAATATTATTTGAGTTGTGTGTTGTAAACTGATGTGAGTTGTGAACTGCTGTGAGTTGTGAACGGTTGTGAGTTGTGAACTGCGCCTAACAGGCTGCGTTACAATTTGCTCTGAGATAGAGAGAGAGAGTGAGCGAGACAGGGAGAGAGAAAGAAGCAGTGTAGTGTGTTGAGCGCTTCGCAGGCGCTCCATTCTGCCCTGTGGTTGACATGTTGTTTCTGTAAAGCGCATAGAGCATTTTAAATGGATGTACGCTATATAAATGCCATTCATTATTATTATTATTATTATTATTATTAAAACAAAAAACAACTAAAAACACCACCTGAGCCCATGTAAATGTGTAAAAGTCAAACATTAAAATGGCTGATAAGTCCCGAGTGGCACGCGAGTCGCCATTTTGGCCAGAAACATTGGGTGGATTTCCTCCGGGATTCATTTATTTCATGAGAGAAGGTCATAAATCAGGGAGTGAGTGTGGGAATTCTGTACAATAAAGAACATTTAGACTTGGTGTGATTGGGGGTTTTTTTTGTCGTTGTTCTGGTCGTTGTTGTTGTCGTCTTTTGGGACGGGGTGGAGGTGGTGTGGGAGGGAGGGGGGAGAAGGAATTGGGGAGAGACTCTGATGAGCTCCTGTGAATTCACTTGATTTGGTTGTTGCTGTTGTTGTTGTTGTTGTCATTGTCGTTGTCGTCGTCGTCGTCGTGGTCTTTGGATATGGGGTGGCACTTGTAGGGCGTGGGAAAGAAGAGAACATTGAGGAGATCCTCTTTTCGTCGTGGTGCTAACATTTTGGCTTAAGTCAGACTAAGGCCAAAACAGGAATGTACCTGTTGCGTCATTGCCCTATCCATGGTGCATCTATTAATGTCAAAATCATTCAAAAGTGCCAAGCCATTATCCTGGAAATAAAACTTTCTGTAAGTGTAAAAAATTGTTGCACCCCCAAGCGCACAAGTCAGAGTAGGAGATCAACCACTGGAAGATGTAGAGTCCTTCTGCTATCTTGGTAGTATCATTGACAATAAGGGAGGAACAGAGGCAGAAGTCAAAGCACGAATTGGAAAGGCACAGGCAGCTTTCACGTCCTTGGGCAAGATTTGGAGAACCAAGGATATATCTCTAAAAACAAAGCTGAGGATATTCAACTCGAACGTGAAGTCAGTCCTGTTGTATGGATGTGAGACTTGGAATGCGTCTCAGGCCTGCATAAAGAGAATCCAAGTTTTCATCAACAGATGTTTGAGGAAGCTACTTAAGATCAGATGGACAGACAAGGTCAGCAATGAAATTGTATGGAAAAGAACAAGACAGAGCCCAGTCAGGGAGGAAATTGGTAGGAGGCGATGGAGATGGATCGGCCACACTCTCAGGAGGCCAGGAAACAGCATCACGAAGAAGGTATTGGATTGGAATCCCCAGGGCAAGAGATCAAGAGGAAGGCCGCGCGGAACGTGGAGAAGAGCCAGAGAAAATGATGTGCAACGAAGCGGAAAGACTTGGAATAATGTAAAGAGGCTGGCCCATGATAGAGAGGGATGGAAACTGTTTGTTGGTGGCCTATACCCTGATCCAGGGTGAGAAAGGCAATGATGATGATGATGAATGGCCTAACTCATTCATAGACGTAGGCCATTTTGGTTCTGGGCTTGTTTCAGCCCAACGTGGATGATGGCCACTTTTACCTAGAGTCATTTTGGCCTAAGTCTGACTGCATTGCAAAAGAATAAATACGTTTTTTTTGTTGTTGTTTTTTTTCCGATTTTCTCAGAAGTGCAAAAAATGACTTAGGCCAAAAGGTCAGCACCATGACGTTTTGAGGTTTGGTTAATTCATTTGATTTGGTTTCTGTTGTTGTTGTTGTTGTTGTTGTATTTGTTTGGGGGAGGGGGGCAGGGGTGAGGGTGGGGAGGGGGAAATGTTGGGAGTGAGGGAAGACAGAGAAGGTAGAGGAAATGTGCTGAGCTCCTGTGATTTCTCAACCATTAATTGATCAGTTTCCCTTTGTGCTACAGCACACAACACGGCCACGCCTCGCTGGTGCGCGCGCACCCACACACGTACACACACGTACACACACACACATACACACACATGTACACACACACACGTACACACATGTACACACACGCACGTACACACTTACACACACACGCACGCACGCCAGCGCTTACACACACATACACCGTCATGCATTTTACAGACATTCGGCGGCTGCTCATCGTTCTCATCTTTTCCCAATTTGAGGATAAGGTCGGGGTTAGAGATAGGTCCGTATACGTACGCGCCCTCGGGCAAAACGCTTGGAGACCGTACGAACAAGTAACAACAGCCTTATAAAACGATGTTAAAAGGTGTATTTGACCTAGACTGGCTCATACTTGGTTTTTCCGTAACATGGCAATATCAGAGCGTGCAGGCGGGGGCGGTGACAGGAAGCGATCGCGCTTGAGTGAGTAGTCGGGTACAGTGACTCGAGTGCGTGAGAAGTTAGTTGGGTAAGGTGTGTGAGCAGGTAGTTGGGTACGGGGTCGGTAATGTATCAGATCCCTCGCCAGTCAACATACACATTCACAGAGACACAGACTGGCTCATCTAAGTAAGATAATAGCTGTCTTTTTCTTTTTTTGTTGTTTAGTTTATTATCGTTGACTTTCAATATCTTTTGTTTCATTTTTGTTTCAGCGAAACGCGTTATCTGATGAAAGTTGTGATTACGGTCGTGAGTTTGAAATGAGTGAGTGGAAACATCTGCGTTTACCTTATTCTGCATTCGTGGTGAGAGATTCCCTGGTTTTTATCATTCTCACAATAATTGCTTGTAGTGACTGAGTGCTCTAAATAGATACCACAAAATCAGTTTCCCATGTATTTATTTACTTATTTATATATTTATGTATGTATTTATTTATTTATTTATTTAATTTTCATTTATTTATTCACGCATCTGTATACTTATCTATTATTTGTTTTATATATTCATCTTAATAGTAGGCCTAATGTTTTTATTTATTTATTCGTTAATTTGTTTCTTTAATTATTAATGTATTTATTTAATTATTTTTATTTATTTGTTTACTTATATATTTGATTATTTCTATTAAGTGTCGTATATTTCTCTAGAATTGGTAGTAATGTTTTCATTTACTTGCATGTTTATTTACATATATAAAAAACGTATATATTTATTTGTTCCTTATTTTTTTTTACGTATATATTTATTTGTTCCTTTATTTCTTTACGAATATTATATTTATTTCTTCCTTTATTTATTTATGTATATTTATATCTTCATTCATTTATTTACCTATATATTTATTTTTTCCTTTATTTATTTATGTATATATTTATTTCTTCCTTTATTTATTTACGTATATATTTATTTCTTCCTTTATTTATTTATGTATATATTTATATCTTCATTCATTTATTTACCTATATATTTATTTCTTCCTTTATTTATTTACATATGTATTTATTTCTTCCTTAATTTATTTACGTATATATTTATTTCTTCCTTAATTTCTTTATGTATATATTTATTTCTTCCTTTACTTATTTATCACGTTTCGTATATTTATCTAACTAGCTATGCTTTTATTTCTTGGCATATTTATTTATTCTTTTATTTACTTTTTATTTATGTATTTCTTTATTATTTACAAGAAAACCTATAAGGCAGCCGTGCCTATCGAAGTGCTTCAATATTTGGAACATTTTCTAGTTCATGAACAAGTTCTTTATAATTTTGTAACAGTTCTGATTCGCTCCCAAGTGGTGCGCATCCGTGCGAGACTTGTAGTGAACAGCAATACCTCAAGGTTATGGGCTAGTGAGCCCACGAACTTCATAATAATCATACACACTTCCAGATAATCTTATTATAAAAAAAAATAGTGGTGGGAGTAATTCATTGTGGTGTAATTTCACCCCTTTTTTTGCTCAACGCTAGAGCCTAAATGACAGTTTCAACAATTATAAAGTTAATTTTCCTAAGTGTCAACGAACCCAGTCCAATCACTTTTGTATTGACCGATTGTGTTGATTCAAGTTTCAGGTGTTTTTAAATTGAAAGTCGTAAAAAAGTAAAATACAATGATCTTTGTTTTGGCTCCCTGTAGTAAGCCCACTGCACCGGAAACGATGTACTAATACGCGTTCAATACGGTGCGGGCAATTTCCCAACCAGAAATGAATGTGTGAGGTGCGCATGAAATCTGTAGTAAGACTGTAGAATACGGGAAGCTTTCTAGACCAAAAGAGAGAGAGAGAGAGAGAGATGGAACAGTGGGTTCAGGGGTTTATCCCGGATAATGCCGGGAACTTCATCTAGTTTAAAAAAAAAGAAATCAAAGCAGGCATAAGTTAAAATGATTTTGTCTTGACCAAAACCTTGCCTGAGATGAACTCCATCTATCCTGAAATTATCTACACGACCTAGGACAGTGGAGGAATTTGCAGAGAACGCCACACAAGTCCATCATAATGATTTACATTATATAGATTTATTTATTTATGTATCTATGAATCATTTATTTGTTTATTTATTTAATTAGTTAATCAATTATTTATTTATTTGAATATTTATCACTTCATTTATTCATTAATTTTGTTTGATTATTACATTTATATAAGTGTCTGTTTCAATTGAAATCAGAGAGTTGTTAATTTACATTACATTAGCCCTGAAGCAGCTCAATGAAGAGGGAGTAAAATTAAAAAGGAATCAATGTGGAGCGAATTAACTCACAAAGATCAAAGCATGTCACAAAGAGCACACAAGTATGTTAAAACAGTTGATGCTCCCAGCTATACTGGGGTTACGGAGTGGAATGCTGACCAAAATTTTTTTTTTTTTTAAAGTCTCCCGACATGTGTTATGGAAAGCACCATTCAGTCCAGAGTAAAAGAAAGTAATAATAATAATAATAATAATAATAAGTCATTTTTATAGCGCCTGATTCCACAGAAGAGTGCTCTAGCGCGCCTAACAGTTCTCTCAGTTACACAACACACATTTTCATCAACCTATACATAATCACTATCTCAAGAATGTTACATATCCTGCGTATACGCTTTTGTAAATAACGCGGTTTTAAGTTTTCTTTTGAATTGGATCAAGCTATTTGAATGTTTCACATGATCTGATTCAGTCAAGTCGTTCCACATTTTAGGTGCACGCGCCGAAAAAGCTCTTTCTCCCATGATTGTTCTTGATCTGGGCACTACTAATAAATTTGCTTCTGCTGATCTCAAAGTAAATTAGAAATTTGCTGATATTAATGGCAACAACGTTGTCAGGGGCGTTCAGTCGAATAGCAAAGCCGAATAGAGAAAATACTGAGCTGTGTTCACTGTCCGGCAATGGCTTAGAGTTTTGTATTTGTATTTTTTGTATTTTGTATAGATCTACTTCTTTAATCTCATTGTGGGAAATTTGCCTTAGTGTCATTGCATCCCAGTTGCAAATGGGGCAGACACGTCGTCGCCACAGTGCAGCGCCCGTCGGCGGGTTTTTCTTAATTAATTTTGGGGGGGGGGGGGGGGGGATATATTTTACTTAGTTTTGCACGGGCAGCGGCCTGTTCGGCCTGCTCTTCTCGATTTCCAATTGCCAAGGTATCTTTAATGTGGGCAACGTGCACACGGTCCCTCCGGGTTTTTCAGTCCTTATCCGAGAAGACTAGATGCTCGATCCCATAGGATCAGGGACAGGAAAATATGAGAAAAATCTCAAACTTCCAGCATGCCTGCACAGACCGGGATTTGAACCCGGTACCTCCGGCATGAGAGGCGAGCACCCTGCCTCTAGACCACTGTGTCCCCAACTATCAAGGGATGTGGTGCGAATTTATTGCATTGTTGACATGGATGATACGCGTGAAAGTCGACGGGAGATATTTGATGTACTGAACCGTCTCGTGCCTCGGGTGAAAGTGAATAGTGAACACAACTCAGTATTTTTGCTGTTTGGCTTCGCTGAGAAACTGTGACACTGTCCGTAGGTCTCGGTTCTCCCTTCCCTCATTTTTACATCCCGCACATTTGGTAAAGTTTAGCAGTGTAGATAGAATGCGCATATCTGCCGTCTTTAGTGGGCGGACCAACACACCACCATTGTGGCATTGATTTGGATTCGTTGGCTGATTTGCATTGCGATCCACGAACCAATCGGCTTCGAGCTAAAAGTAGATCGCCACAGCAAACAATGGCACATGTGTACATGTTCAGTGGGTGACATTCGGTCAATTCCTACACTTCTGTTCCCTTGCTTAGGGAATCTGACCAGCTTGCGATCCATCCTTTCCACCCTTGTCGTATCAATTAGCTGCAATGCAACTAGCAGGCATATCTCGAAGTTACACTAAAAAATCATCCGATCGACCGGCCATCTTTAGTAGCGGAAGAACAAAACAAAAACACTGCGACGTCATGCGCATTATACCTATTGCTTTGCTTTCTGGCTGTTGTTATTGTTGTTGTTCACCTGATAATTATTATGATATTATTATGGGCAGGGGATGTTTGCAGCTTTTTAAAATATTTTTTTATTTATTAGACGTTACGTTGTAGGTTTTTTATTAATTTTTGTTGTTGTTGTTGTTGTTATGTTTTTGGTTGAAAATATGACCTGTCAGTGAATACATTTTAAATCTGGGCTTATCAAAGTGACACACACACACACAAATTGTTTTTACCGTCATGATAACATTTTTTAAAGATTGCGTGGAACTTCAATGACAACAGTCTGTCCACACAGGGTAGATCTGGCTGATTTAGTTACTACCCGAGATACGGGATACTGGGACGGTTCAATTCGCCAAATTCCGTCCGTCGACTTGCGCGCGTATCATCCATATCAACAATGCAACAATTGGCACCACACCTCTTCATAACTGAACGAAAAAGACTAGTACCACAGAGCTCTGTGAGTAGTACTCACCGTGTTTATACGCGCGCATGTTGTGGACATAATGTGAAAGAAGGAATGGTCCGTCTCGGTATTCTGCGTCTCAGGTGTAATGCAAAACACGGATAGAAATATATGTACAAAATATTGACATGCAAAGTTCGTGCACATGTCAAGGTTACATGGTAAACTATCGTAACTCGACTCTTTTTTATTTTTTAAATCCAGATGATATGCATTCTTGCAGGCCTTGACAGCCGGCAGGTTGTGCTATTCTGCAATTAAAGGATAAATGCCTTTCTTTTTTTTTTTCAACAGATCGTAACTATTAAGCCTGGTATAGAAAGTAATTCATTTCTTGCTTCTCCTGAAAAATACGTAAAATCTGAGTTACGATTTTTTGTCACGTGATTTTCGATATGATATTGATTGTATCAGTGTAGAACACGGCGTATGTGTACAGGTCGTATTTCATGTTTGCCCTTGTGTTGTTTATTTCTGTAACAACTGTTTTTATGCACCATTGGATGCAGGGGCGGGAACGTGTGTGGGGGAGGGGGGGGGGCATGAGTCGTGTTGTCTGGTTGGGGAGATGGAATGTGTCTTTACTGTGTTTTGGATGGGGGAGTGAGGGAAGGGCGAGGAAGGGGGGGGATGAGAGAGAGAGAGAGCCAGAGACAGGGAAAGTGTGTGTACGGGGGGGGGGGAGAGAGAAAGAGGGAGAGAGAGAAAGAGGGAGAGAGGGGGGAGGAGAGAGAGAAAGAGAGAGAGGGGCGGAAGGAGAGAGAGAAAGAGAGAGAGGGGGAGAGAGAGAAAGAGAGAGAGGGGGCAGGAGAGAGAGAAAGAGAGAAGGGGGAGGAGAGAGAGAAAGAGAGAGGGGGGAATGAGAAAGAGAGAGAGAGGGAAGGAGAGAGTAAAAGTGTGTGTATGGGGGAGGAGGGAGGGGGTATAGTGTTTTCTGGGTGGGGGATTTGAGGGAAGAAGAGAGAGAGAGAGAGAGAGAGACAGAGAGACAGAGAGGAAGGGGAGGGCGACGGTACATTAGAGAAATCGTCTAACAAGGATAGATCAGTCCATCACGACTTTATTATTGTAGGATGACATTCATATAGATCTATTGTCAGCAAATGTCACCCATTCTGTCACACGATACCACAAGATCTAGGTTAGCTAGGGGCGCCCGCGGCAGCTGTTGCGTGTCTGTTGTGTTGACGGTTGCGAAACTCGAGATCACTTCAAGAGGATACGGAGGTGTAATCGTTAACAGAAAGATAATCGAACCTAAAGCCAAAGATTCGTTGTCTGATTGTACAGGTAGAGACAGTCTATATTATATCAATTATGACTGGCAAAGTAGAATTATAGAAGTCCACATTAGTCCGACATGTGTGTAGGGAAAAGATCCAGAAACTGGTCTTCGAAAAACCTGGTCAAAAACGCTAGAAATATGGGATTCTTTCAAGAGTTCTCAGATAACGACCTTAGTTCTTGTCTGTTCGAACTCGACTACCTTTGGATAAGGAGTTAGAATAAATCGGGGGTCTTCAGAAAATAGAGATAGATTTAGGTCAAACAAGAGAATCCGGACAACCAAGAGGGGACACGGTGGTCTAAGGGCAAGGTGCTCGCCTCACCGGGTTCGACTTCCAGTCGGTGCAGGCATGTTGGAATTTAATGGGAAATTCCTGTTCCTGATCCTATGGGAGGTAGGAGCAAGCACCTAGTCTTCTTGGATAAGGACGTAGGTTCGGGTGGCGCATGTTCACGTTGCGCACGTTAAACATCCTTGCAGTTGGAAATCGAGAAGAGTAAGCCTAACAAGGCCGCTGCATGGATAACATTTTTAAAAAAAAACAAAAAAAACTACTAATCCCTGCCATAAAAACACACAACATCATTAATAAGAAAAATAAAAACAGGAAATGTGAGGAGTAAATGCCAAAAGCAGTGGACCTCCTAAATTAAAGACTCAGAATCCGGACAATTCCACGATGGAGGAGGTCTGGTTTGTGATCTCGTGACGGGAACATCATTCTGTCTACAGATCACGACGCGCCCTCTGTTGGATGTTGACACGACTGGCTACAGGTGTTTCAACTTTGTCGCTGATGGGAGGGGGGAGGGGATGTGTTAATGTGTTTGTGATGCGCTAACTGTTCCACACGTTCGGCGGATGTGATCCACTCACCGACACGCTATTGAGTCTCTAATTAATTGGTGCTTTCCTTCATTCCTCCTGTTGATTCGCGTCCTTGTGGTATCCTATCATGTTACTTATATGGAACTCTCTCCCGTCCTTTTACTTATTTACTCATTGATTCATTCAGACGCGTATTTATAAAGTCAGCCATACACATACACACACATACACACACACTCACCTACGCAGACACGTCTGCACACAGACTAATAAATAACCAGACTGGAAACACAAGCTTCGGGCTGTGTCGTTTTTTACGGAAGTTAATGAGATGCGGCCGCATAACCAACGTGGCCGCCGCTCGGAAAATTCCGATTTTAGTTCTATCTGCATTAGAAATTTCTTTTTATTTGTCAAGATTGGTTGTACATGTATTGATAATGCATTGTCTTGCCTACCCTTTCATTTTATTGTCTACAGCTGCCTTTTTTTATTGTTATAAATTATGACCGTCTGGACTTTTAACGACCGCTGCATTGTAACTGTGCTGAAGCGTCGGTCGCAACAGTAAATCTAATGTGGCGAATGGTTCATGACCGAGGTGACCGGATTAAATAGGTCAGATAGGCAGGGTCTTGCGGGTCAGTGTGTCATGGGCTGGGTGCGTGTGTGTAGCATCCCGAGCCCACCACATTATTGCCGAGTAAGAATTTTACAGCCAAACGATGTAATGTCGCAAATACAGTGAAGCGTTTCTTTCTTTGAGAAAATATACTAAATTTGTTTTTGAAAAATGTGATTTGTTATGTTAACCTTAGTATAGATATTTTAGGGCAATCATCGTCAGAACTTTAATAACTGAACTGGATTCTTAATTTGGCCACATTTTGGCCGACTATTGCGGCTCCAGCCAGCGGCATTGTCCATTAGTTCAAAACATTAAACATGTCTGTAGCATCAGTTGATGACAGTGCTCTCTAATGTGTATTTTTCTTCTGGGATTATTGTATGAACCAGACAACTTGATCTTGTCACGGACCATGAAAACATTCGCTAATCATTCATGGAATTTCATTCCTGTGTTTCTTGGGTTGTAGCTGTGTTTCTATACTTTTGAAAACATAGGACTAACCTAGACGTCTAGATTTCTCAGAGGCAGAGGGCCTACTCAGGCCTACTAACTCGATCCAGATCTACTACTAGATCTAGATCTAGTACTAGATATCTACTACTGGCAGTACTGGTGTGATTCAGGATGATCTAGATCTAGATCTAGGTCTAGACATTCAAGGTTTATTGGAAATTGGTGAACCATTTCACAACCTAATTCCTCATTACAGCAAAGTAGCCTACTGAACTGTGTAGATCTAGTGTAGTGTAGGCACTGGCAGAAGAAAACACTCCCTCCATCCATACTTCTTAACATGTTTAAGATCTATCTTTGCCCTCTAGTTCTAGATGTAGATCTAGCTCTGTCTATCTAATGGTGCCTTTTAATCCTCAAACTCATAAGGATAAGTCATAGATCTAGATCCAATCTAGATTCTAGTTCTAGCATTCACATTTATAATTTGGATTATGAGTGAGTGGGGTGTACTTGGGTTGGTTTTGTGAGGAATCTTTTAAATTGTGACTTGGTTCACCTTTATATTATTTTGTTTACACAGATGACCAGTGACACTGATGTGTTGATAAAAGTACGTTCAAATTGAAACATGGGTAGAAAGTGTACTGTTTGGAATTGCAAAACAAACTACGACAGTAGTAAAGGTAAACAGGAGCATATTCCTGTGTATGGATTTCCTGATGACCTTGTCGAGCAGCATAAATGGATGAGAAGCTTGCCAAATGTGGTGGATAAGGTAACAGCACACATTGGAGTTTGTGCCCGTCACTTCCCTCCAGATGTTCCCATGCAGAAAAAGGGTCGTTATGGAAGACCAACAGTCCTTCCTTCCATTTTCCCTGATGCACCGGCATCAAGCATTCCAACAGCCAACGTTACAACGCCACGAAGCACAAAGATGTCTTCAAGTGCTGCACGCGCAGTGGATATTGATGAAATGGGTGATTTTGCAGTGAGCGATAGATTTTCATTAGAAACATTTGTTGCAGACATTCCATCAAAGTTAAATAATGTCAGGATTCTAGTTTCCAATTCAGACACAACATTTATTCTCAGTGACACTCGTGATGGGCCAGTATATACTTACTGCTTCTACATGAACCTTATGCAGAAAGACAATGGGCCTTGTGTGCAGTATGAAGCATACTATAAATTAAAGCAAATTTGTCACCCTAAGTATAAGCTTGCCACATGCTGGAGTCAACTCGAGGAGATTTATCGTTTTGTCAGAAACTACTCTGCCTCAGAGACTGACAACAAACTCCGCTTCCTCAGTCGTGCTGTCACACTGCTGAATACACCAAAGAACACTAAAGTCTACACCCTTGAAGACCTTACATTGGCATTCACGTAGTACGCTAAGAGTAGAGCTCTGTATTCAAGCTTGAGAGAGCAATTTCAACTTCCAGCAGTCTCTACCCTCCGAAAAATCACTAGCATGTCAAAGAGCGTATCTGACAACAAACTGTTTACCTCTTTTTTCACACAAGGCACACAAGCCCACAACACGCTTGACCTAATTTAGCGGCTACCAGACCTATACTATTCCGTTCACCTAGTTCATGACCTTTCGCTGTTTTGTGACGTCACACAATGGGATCATCCAGTCTGTTTAATTTATTAGTCTGTGCGTCTGCACACATACACACACACACACAAGATAAGATTACCAAATACTGATAAAACCCCACTGACAAAAACACATACATTCACAAACACACACACATTCAAGAGGAAAAACCCTACTAACATAAACACCCATATCCACACACAAACTCACTCCTGCGTTCCCGCCATCTTCTCCCCGAACGAACACACCACAAAGAAATACGCACCCCCCCCCCCCCACGCCCTCCCACCTTTTTTTCACGCTATTTTCATCCTCTCTCACTCAAGCAAGACAATAGCATCCTTAATGGTTGAGTGAGTCACACGGCCTACACAGCTGTCCTCATTACAAATTCATCAACACAGGTCATATATAATATTATTAGATATTACATTGGACGCATGCCCCGGGCAGTGCAGGCATGTTGGAAAGTGGATTTTTCTCGTATTTTCAAGTCCCTGGTCCTATTGGGGGGTAGGATCGAGTAGTTCTTGGAAATTGGATTTTTCTCATATTTTCAAGTCCCTGGTCCTATTGGGGGGTAGGATCGAGTACCTAGTCTTCTCGGATAAGGACGAAAAAATTCGGAGGGCCCGTGTGCACGTTGCGCACGTTAAAGATATCTTGGCAGTTGGAAATCGTAAAGAGCAGGCCGAAAGGCCGCTGCCCGGGCAAAATTGAAATTAATAGATTAAAATTTATCCATATCATCTCCCTCCCCCCCCCCCCCCCCCCCCCGCCAGAACAAGAAATAATAAAACAAGTAAAGTGAGGTGTAAATGCCAAGGGCAGCGAACCTCCTAAAATAAAGACCTCAAATCGTTGGACGCAATACTCTCCGGATCTCATGACTATTGCCTTTCACTGGAAAATGACACATTGTCATGTCAGTACCGACTCAACACTGCAGATATTTATACTCCACTTTGCCTGGCGATCCTAAGCCTCGAGTTGTATACATTTGCATCAGAAATTAGACACAAAGATGAGATGGTAGTTTCAAGTGATGATGTAAAAACCACGCAAGCTAGCTAGCTCTGTTTCTAGGCCAGCTGATGCAGAATTTGGCAGGTAGCACAGGGCCGTTCATTATTCATAGTTTACAGTTCATCGTCTTCCGTCCATCGTTTACATCTTTCATTACAGGACCGTAGTTTTACATAAATGTTTTAGGTGAACAGTGAACGCAACTCAGTATTAATTACAAGTAATATATTTTTTTTTCCATTCAGCTTGGTAATAGTAGGAAACAAGATTTGGGGGAAAACCCAGCTAGTTGAATGTAGGTCAGCCATCAAATAGAGTGGTCAGTGGAGAAGGCCAGGCAAACAACTGGCCATGAGTAAAGCTCAGACTACTCATATCAACTGACTAGTACGAAATGCAATGTTTGTCTCACTTAAGAGCAAGGTTAAGGTCACAGAATTTGGGAATTTTTGGTAAAATTGGTGAAGCCTATTGGGCTACGCTCCCGTTCAAAAATGCGTCACCAAATCACCAAATGGACGCTTGGCTCTCCCCCCCCCCCCCCCCCCCCCCCCACAGGTCTTGCCATCTTCAAAATAGTGATTTTTCATGACTTTCTAAACTTGATGTGGCATTTTTGCATGGTTTGTTTCATTATTTCATGAGATACATCGATCTAGCCTTTTATATAAGACTGATCTATTTGCACATCTGCTCCAGGTTTTAGCCTGTCAACTCATGATATAGATCGTGGCGCATTCGATGGGCTGAAACTTCAAATATTACGAATGTCTCAGGTATCAATTATTGTGACGTGTTCAGTGTGACTACCATCATGGTGGCCACTACGACCTAGGGGTCAAGAGAGAGGAGAGAGAGAGAACGAGAGAAAGAGAGATAACGAGAGAGTGGAGGGGAGAGAAAACGAGGGAGTGGAGGGGAGAGAGAACGAGGGAATGGAGGGGAGAGAGAACGAAAGAGAGAGGGGAGATAGAAAGAGAGCGAGAGGACGAAAGAGAGAGGGGAGAGAGAGAGAACGACAGAGAGGAAAGAGAGAGAGAGAGAACGACAGAGAGGAAAGAGAGAGAGAGAGAGAGAGAACGACAGAGAGAGGGGAGAGAGAGAGAGAACGAAAGAGAGAGGGGAGAGAGAGAGCATGACAGAGGAGAGAGAAAGTGAGAGAGGTAGCCTATCGATACTACATGTTGAGCGGGGTGGTGGGGAGAGGGACGGTTGAATCTTTTCTTTTCGAAACATAGTAGTCATAAATTTTACTACATAATTGATAAATAAATACTGTGTGAAGGACTAAATCAACATCCATGTTTGCAGCGTGTGTCGTCAAGAGCCGAAACCGATTCCACTGTGTTTTTAGTCGTTCGTTTCCGTCTTCAGTTACACTTCGGCTGATGACATCTCAACGGAACCGAAGCCACTGTGGGACCCTTTGTAGTACTGTGTATCCTAGGTCACGAGTTGTTTACATTATTTTTGTATCAGAAATTAGCCATAGGAAGAAAGACGAGGCTGTGGGTTCAAGTGAAGATATAAATACCATCCAAGGTGGGAGTTTATTTTGAGGCCAGTTGCATTGTGCTTTCATTCAGCACGGAGTTATGGCTGCTTGTCACAATCCACTGCTGTTGTTCAGATCGTAAACAATGCGTCGCCCCCCAGATATTGTGCTGTGGACAGTCAAGCGTAAAACAAAATAGCTATCGAGGTTGAAACTTACTAGCCTGTGAATTGCGAGTGGATATAAGTGGTAGATCTTCAGTCCACGCTGGGGTACCCATGGAGCTCGTACTTGAATGAACTAGCAGTGCAGGAACTGGCTCTCTGGCTAAGTGACCTTTTAATGAGTCAAAGGCGGTAGTACTTTACATTATGAGTTATTAGAGAGTCCGCGCATAGACGTGACGTCGGCGAAAGTTACCCAACGCGGAGGAATTTGTCCATTTTCGCACTATCTTGGGTCGCGCTTAGTTGCGATTCGGCTGTGAGAGTTACGAAAGTAACTTTGCAACTTTGTCGATACGGAGCTTCTGTTTGTGAACTTTTCACCTGGAAACAAGCTTTTTTTCACGATATGAATGGATTTTTATGACATATTAACCTTTTTTCGTGCGAATTTGATGGCCATTTTTTTCTGCCCATGACTGTTGTGTTCACTAATCTTCATTTTTCAACATGTGGTAAAACCCTATTTCGCTGTGGTAGCGTAGCATCCTACTTTTTCATGTTCGCATGGCCTTTATCGAAGTGGGGCTGCCTTCCCGATTCAGAACTTTAAAATCAGATTAATCTTCGTTCCGTAACCCTGTTGGTACAACACTATTGTGAACAGAGGACGTCAGCTACGTTGGGCAGGACATGTTGTCAGAATGCCCGACTCCAGACTCCCTAAGCAAATCTTCTTCTCTGAGCTCTCCAATGGAACGAGGAATGTTGGGGCCCCAAAGAGACGTTACAAAGACACTCTCAAGCAATCACTGAAGGCCTTTGCCATTGATGTGAGTGAGTGGGAAAAGCTCTCGCTTGATCGTGCAAATTGGAGGGCGGCCCTTACCAGAGGCAGCAAAGCATGGGAAGCTGACACCAGCAGGCTATCAAAAAAAAGAGAACGGCGCAAGAAAAGGCCCAGTGGTACTGAACCAACGGAGCACTCTTGTCATTTATGCGGAAGGGTCTGCAGGGCAAAAATAGGACTTATCAGTCACATGAGAAGCCATAAGTCATGAAAGAACAGTCTTTCCATTCTGTCCTCTGTGTCCTTTAGTTCTCTTTATTGTCCATGTGTTGAAATTCTCAACAATTTCTGTTCTTTATTCCTCTGGTGTTGTTAAGGTCATCATCATACCTGATGGACGAACTATTATTGTGAACAAGACTTTATTCTGACAACCTATGAACATTTATCTTTTTTCTTTTACAAATATATGAATTTCCCGGCATTATCCGGGATAAAACTGTGAACCCACCCTTCCATCTCTCTCTCTCTTTTTGGTCTAGAAAGCTTCCCATATTTTACAGTCGTACTGCAGATTTCATGCGCACCAGAGCACTATGCACTCATTTCTGGTAGGGAAATGGCGCGCACTGAATTGAACGCATATTAATACATCGTTTCCGGTGCGGTGAGCTTACTACAGGGAGCCAAAACAAAGATCATTGTATTTTACTTTTTTACGACTTTTAATTTAAAAATACCTGAAACTTGAATTAACACAATCAGTCGATAGAAAAGCGATTGAACTGGATTTACTGACACATAAGAAAATTAATTTTATAACTTTTGAAACTGTCATTTAGGTTGTAAAGTCGAGCAAAAAATGGGGCAAAACTGCACCACAATGAATACCGAACAGCACGTAGGTGCGCGGAGTGTCCTTCGCTACGATAAGGTGTGCATTACGATGCGCTGCGGGTGGCTTTTGATAAGTAACTTTAGGCCAACGTGATGCCCCGGCGCGGACTCTCTATTGCTAAAAAGTTAAACGCAACTAAGTATTTTCTCTATTTGGCTTTGTAATTGGACGGCGCGCCCCGAGCAATATTCTCAGTTTAGATACAGTTGTTTTATTAATTTGACTTCTGGAAATTTCGGTTAAAACGGATACTTGATCAGATTGATAGCAAGGTAAGTTCACTACATTACAGGAAAAAAGCTCAATAAACAAATAAATACATTTTTGTCGGCCTAGTCAGTGCTAATATTTTTTTTCCAATGATTAATTAGATGTAGAACAAGTGTGGCTCGTCTTCAACACAGAATGTGAAAAAAGAAAGCTCCTTTACGTATTTATTTTGGCTGTGTTGTTGTTATTGATTTTTTTTTTCATTTTTTAAAAATCAGTTTGTCGATGAAAATGTCGAAGTCAAAGTCAAATCTCAGGTTTGGAATTACATTTGAACACAGCTCAGTATTTTCTCTATTTGGCTTTGTAATTATACTACGCGCCCCTAACAAAATTCTTAAATTTGTCCTCTTCCATATCAAATGAATGAACTTTATGTACAGGTAAAGACAGCACGCCGTTTTGTTCGCTGAACAGGGAAACTACGGATGTCCTGTCGGACTTTATTTTGGTTTTTTTTTTTTTTGTTGTTGTTGTTGTTTATAAGAAAGATTTTTCAGTTCAGTAACTTAATTACGGGTATCGTACATTTTATGTAGAATTATAATCTCTCAGTAGTTTGGCCACACTTTCCGGTGCAACATGAAATGTTCACTGTGTATAAATTAACCCGGGCCGTGATGCCGAGGAAGATTGACGCAATAAAATATTTTGATTGAAGGGCATCGTTAACAGTGAACATACCCACAATAAATTTCCATTTTAGGAAATGTGGCTTAGTGTCATTGCAGGACAGTTACAACTGGAGCTGACACTCCGACGCCGCAGTGCAGCGCCGGTCGGCGGGGTTTTTGTTGGGGGGTGGGGGTGGGAAGAGGGGGTGGTAGGGATAAATTTTATTTAATTTTGCCCGGGCAGCGGCCTGTTCGGTCTGCTCTTCTCGATTTCCAACTGCCAAGGTATCTTTAACATGCGCAACGTGCACACGGGCCCTCCTAGTTTTCGTCCTTATCCGAGAAGACTAGGTGCTCGATCCTACCTACCATAGGACCAGGGACAGGAAAATGTGAGAAAAATCCCAAAGTTCCAACATGTCTGCACCGACCAGGATTCGAACCCGACACCCTCGGCATGAGAGGCGAGCACCTTGCCTCTAGACTACCGTGTTCCCGTTTATTTCATATAATGGAAATGTGCTTTATCTGTCTGACTGGGTTATAATTTCGTGCGATTTATAGTTTTCTGAGGTCATCACGACACGAGAATTGAAGGAGAATCAAGCAAGACGCAACGGGAAAAACATTTTTTTTTTTCTTTTTCCGTAAAATTTCCCTTTGGCGCGTCCGGACTTTTTCAGTAATATGGCAACGCGGCCGAGGACGATGACACAGTCAATCGCGATACAGAGGAATCATTATTTCAGCTCCCGTCCAGCACATTACCATCTGTGGCTCATCATCATGTGCTTCGATCATATTTACAATTCATTTTCATGGATATAGCGAGGGTTGGGAAACGAGGTTTGTAGGCACGCAGAAAGTTATTATGCATACAGTAAGTTATAAATAAAAATACGTAAAGACCAAATTGGCAACCACACAAGAGATAGTTTGGCATACCAATGCATTATTTATGTGGCAACAGATGTACCTAATCATTTGAGTGGCCAACTCTTTGGGTCAGTTTTTATATGTCTCAGGCCGTGTTCATACCTTAGGATTTATACAGTTCAGGGGAAATGTTCGCGCCAGGCACATTCACTGATTCAGCCAGGCAAGAGTAGAAAGACCACTTTTTTAGCATGTAACTCTCAGTTGTTGTCAGATCATAATTATGTCTTGAAAAAATCCATGAAGAGACTTTTGTTTAACAGGATTGTTAACAACAATAAACACAGTCATTCTTGATTCCGCCATTCTGTCTCTTCTTCCTCACTTTCTCTCATTCCTCTCTAACTGGTGATGAAAATTTAAAAACCAAAACGAAAGAGAAGGATCTTCTGCCTTCTTTTAACGCCCGGTTTCCGCACCGTGTTACTGTTGTCTCTAGTTATTTTGGAACCATACCAAAGCATCCACTGAAATTTCTCTATCGTTCTCCATTCCTACTCCGGCCGCAGAACCTTCCCGGCAGTTTTGAGTACAAAAATGGACTCCCTCCCTGGGTCACTCCACTTCACAGTCCACCTCATCCCATTGGCACCTGTGGCGAGGGACATTGTGGACACCCCCATGTCTATTACAACCTGACACGCCACCGGCTACTGATATGAAATGACACTGTTTGTGGGTGTGTTCTAAACGGTGTCGTTTATGTCATGGTAATCACACAGCAGAATTCATGCTGAATTAATTTAATGTAGATCTATGCTCGTGTTTTTTAAATGGGTAGGGAGGCATGTCCTATGGAGGAGAAGCGGGGAGGAGAGCTGTTAGAAACCTACTGATGTCATTGTGTAGATTATCAGCGTATGCTGAAAAGGCCTTTGAGTGGCTCTGTTTATCGCAAATCTCATGTAAATAGCGGCTTGTGCAGGGTGATGATTCATATTGCGATAACATTACCATATGTCACCATGACTTTATCTAACCCTTTGAATGTTCGGGATTCACGTACATCTAAGGACACGTTTTGTGAATATGTAGACACTTCAAAAAAAAATATTTTACGTCCATTCGTTTTGAAGTCACATTGTCAAGCTGAAGATCTACTCTATCAATAGTCTGTAGACCAAGGGTACTGTGGAGATCTGATGCATTCAGAGAACGCACAGTTTATTAGATTTTCAGTGAGTTAGTTTTTTGTGTTTTTTTTTAAATGTTAGTGATAACTTTAATGGCTGGTGGGCCACCAAGAAAATAAATTACATTCTTTTCGAATTCAGTATGCATAGTTAGTTACAATAGAAACAGGAAACTTGTTTTAGATTGAAAAAAAATATGTACCAGCGGTCATTATTTAAGCTTGGGGCTTTGATTCTAACGAGTTATACATTTCCACATATCGAAATTTCGATCAGGTTGTGTGTTACTTTGTCTATCTGTCAGTTTGCCTGTATATGGCTTTTAAATGAGGTTGTTTTGTGTGTTTTTTTTTACTTTTTATGCCATTTATTTTAATATTATATATCGGCTTACAAATCTCATTCTGAACCAGGTACGAGAGCTGATATTGTGAGAACAACAAACAAAAAAAGTGTCTCACTATGACAGAATTTGGATACTGTTTTACGAAATAAAAAAGTAGACTGGTGGTGCACCGCGTCAAAACTGTTTCACTAATGTTTTGACTCAGTGTCACGATGTCTCTCTGTCCCCCAGCTGGCTTGGGGAAAGACAGTTTTGACGCGTCACAACAAATGAGACAGACCTGTTGCCGTCTGGCAAGTGTGCCAGGTCCCAATTAACTGTTTAGTCCACATCTGACACCAATACCGACAAAAACCAGATGTATCTCCGTGCGTGACCACCCGTACACAGTAGCTGCTGGACACAGTTCAGAAATACCCACCATCTATACATAGTAATACAGCGCAGATCCTTCTATACAAAGTGTATCTTACCTGATCCTCAGCACTTGGCGAACTTGGTTTTTGTTTGTTCTATCTCCATTTTCTACTGGAGATGTTTTAGTATGTAGAAAAGGAAGTAGAATGTATGTAGTATGTAGAAGAGGTGTATCAAAATGCACACTTTGACACTTGTTCAAAATGCGTTGTGGCACTGATCAAGCTGCTTCACAGTTCCGATTCATTATCGCAATACTAAAGCGACAAACAATTAACGTGGAAAATTCTCAGCTGTGCAAAAAGTGGAGTTAGAACAAACAAGCATTAAGCTATAAGGTCGCGATCTGATGTTAATATCATATCGTCAGTGTGATACTATTTAGTATTAATTGAAGGTTCCTGAAAAGCATCTGTAAAAGCCGAAAGAGGAGGTCATGCTAGGACGAAATAAATCGGAAAAAAACAAACTATTTAAAAATTACGCTTTCGTATGGGAAATCATCCCTTAGTCGCATTAAGATCTGAGTATGAATAAATGGTAATCGGTGTGAAAGTTTTGAAGCTGATATCTACTGTTTGCAGTTAGAGTCAGTCGCTGGTGATAAGCAGTGGCGCGTCCTGAAATATATGTTACAGTAAAGCTTTGATTATCCAGCCATATAAACAATAGCAAAGCCATAATTATTTGGGGTCTCATTTTGGGCCCAGGATTAGTTGTCAGAGCCGTCAGTTCTCTTCAGACAAACTGGAGCGACATTATACAGGTTCCACACAATACCTGTTCGGGATCGATATGGAAATAGATTCTTTGGCTGGCGACTCAATGCTATCATTTTGTGGCTGGCAAGAGGATCTAACCTGTGTAACTGATACGAATGATCTAATTAAATGGGCAGATCATATGGCTGTAACCATGGAAACGCTAGATTTATAACCTGTGTTATTATGGAGTGACAGGTTTGAATTTCATTCCGATATAACAGTAAATCTAGTATACTTGACTGTCAGCAGGGCAAGGCAGCGTCATTGATAACTTTACAATACGTATGTTCTGCTACACAGATCAATAGTTCTTTCCAATGACACAAGAGATCTATCAGTGAAGGCTATTGTTATGGGGACAGTGTGTTTTACAAAGAAAGCTATATGTGTGGTCAGTGCTTTCGTACGGATGTGAATGCTGGACAACGAACAAAGAAATAGAAAGGAAACTAGAAGCAGCAGTCATGTGGTTTATTAGAAGAATATTGAGAATATCATGGCTGGAGAAAAAATCAAATGAGGCAGTATTGGGAGACTCTAATCCGAAAAGATCATTAATTAAAACAATAAGACAGAGGCAACTGAAATTTCTAGGATACATCAGTTCGCCTCAGGACCCTCGAACATTTAGCATTCACAGGGAAGATCGAGGGCAGGAAAAGCAAGGGCAGACAATGAACACAACTCAGTATTTTCTCTATTTGCCTTAGTAATGAGCATACGCTCCCCTAACAACAGTGCAATAACTAAAATACCACAGAACCCCTAATAAAAGCCGAGATTTTAATAATGATATTGGAGACTTTTGTGGTATCCATTTGTCTTCAATCTTTATGATAAGTGTTTGTCTGTTTTATACACACCATTGATGACACCTCCCCACCCCCTTCCCCATCCCCACACACACACTTTTCTCTCTCTCCGTTTCTTTCTGAATGTGACAGTCTCTCTCTCTCTCTCTCTCTCTCTCTCTCTCTCTCTCTCTCTCTCTCTCTCTCCCTCTCTGTCTCTCCCTCTCTCTCTCTCTCTCTCTCTCTCACTCTCTTCCCCTCTCTCTCTCTCTCTCATCTCTCTTTTCTCTCTCTCTGTTTCTTTTTGTGTGTGTCAGTCTCTCTCTCTCTCTCCCCCTTCCCTCTCTCTCTCTCTCTCTCTCTCTCATCTCTCTTTTCTCTCTCTCTGTTTCTTTCTCTGTGTCTCAGACTCTCTTGCCCCCTCTCTTTTCTGTCTCTCTCTCTCTTTTTTCTTCCTCTCTCTCTCTCTTCTCCTCTCTCCTCTCTCTCTCTTTTCTCCTCTCTCCTCTCTCTCTCTCTCTGTTTCTTTCTCTGTGCGTCAGTCTTTCTCTCTCTCTCTCTCTCTCTCTCTCTCTTTTTCTCTGTCAAGCTCTGTCATCTCCCAAGCTCAATAATAATCATTATCTCTATTCAGCTTTTATTTTCTCATCTCCCCACCGGTCTGTTTCATTCTGTTGTTAACATTTCCCCATTTTATTTAACCATCTTCCGCCCAGACTTAGAGACGTTGAAAGCCACATCCAAAGCTTATGAAGAAGGCAAATCTATTTTAAACCAGTCAAACAAACTGCAAAAATATCAAACTAAATCACAAAAAGTCCCTAACTGATAAACAAGAAATTATATTAAAAAAACAACAATAAAAAAAGAAAAAAAACTAGGCTAGGTTACGTATTGCAAATGGACCACTGAGCGCTACTCAAAATTATCATCGCTGTTCTCCTTTCATTATCTCCATAATTATCATCATTGTTGTTATTACAATTTGCAGTTACCATTATTGTTTTCATTTCTTTCTTTTCGTAGATAATGGGGCGGAGACTATTATTTCACCGACTACGCTACGTGGTTCTGGGGTTGGTGGGCATGGTGGTGCTATTTCAGCCTCTGCGCGTGTCCTTTCTGGGACTGGTCCTTCCTACAACCTGGATGGATACAGACACTACTCACCTCTACCGTGTGATACACGATTTCCAGAACTTCCCAATGGACGGAGTGCCTATGGTGAGAGATGAGGTGTGGAGCAAGGTGCAGGTATGTAGGGAGAACAGAGAAGAGGCTCTTTGTAGAGTGAGCGCATATTATGCTCGTGTTGTGAGTGAAATTCGGTGTTTTAATTCTACCAACAGCTGTGCCCATTAAAAAATTTTTGTGAACAAAAAGCCTGACGCGTACATACGATTTGTTGTCGTGTCGTAGTCGTGTCGTTGTTTCAATGTCCCTGTCGCCTGTGTGATGAGCCTGTGTGTAGCATGTGTGCGTATCTCCATTCGTTTACCAAAATGTCAACAAAAAAAATGCCATGCGACAGCAACATAACAATGTGGCAGTTGCGTATCTAGGCTAAAATTTTCTGCTTTCACTTAATATATGATTAATGACATACATCATTCTCTTCTTCCTTCTTGTGTTATTCTTTCTCCCTTCTGTCTCGACAGTTTCATTCTTCGCTCTATTTTTCTGTTAAATATTGGAGTTAAATATTTTTCATGATGCCGGAGTGCGCTTAGAAAATTAATATTTGTCTGAGAGACAGACAGGTATGCAGATACAAACAGATAGATAGGTGTACAGACAGGCAGACAGATAAGAGACAAACAGACTGACAGGCAGACATAAACAGACAGACTGGTGGGCAAACAGACAGGTAAACAGACCGATAGGCGGGCGTGGATGGATGGATGGATGAATGAATGGATGGATAGATGGATGGATGAACGGGTGGACGACGGACGGACGTCGGGCGGGCGGATGGATGGATGGATGGACGGACAGATGGGTGGGTGAGTGGATGGATGGACGGACGGACGGACGGACGGACGGACGGGTGGGTGGGTGGATGGATGGATGGATGAATGAATGGATGGATAGATGGATGGATGAACGGGTGGACGACGGACGGACGTCGGGCGGGCGGATGGATGGATGGATGGACGGACAGATGGGTGGGTGAGTGGATGGATGGACGGACGGACGGACGGACGGACGGGTGGGTGGGTGGATGGATGGATGGATGGACGGACGGACGGAGGGGGATGGATGGATGGATGGATGGATGGATGGACGGACGGACGGACGGAGGGAGGGATGGATGGACGGACGGACGGACGGAGGGATGGATAGATGGATGGATGGGTGGATCCTTTACTTTGCAGCACACTAGCTAGAACGGATATTTGATAACCATGATAAAAATTAATGTTATCTTCTCTGTCCTGAATGTCATGTCAATGAACAGCGGTGTTCTCTTCCAAAGTTTCCACTAAATCCCCTGTCAGCAATGAAACCCATACAGGAATCAATTCAATGTGTATACCATTTCTCTTTCCCGGCATTCAGAGTCTATTTTACTTTTGAAAGATTTCGCGCTCCCGCGTTTTTGTAATCCTTTTTTTAAATGTAAACTTGTGGTAATGAGTTATACATAATATTCATCTTTTGACACTTGGGCCTCGTCAGCGAACCGTTTAGCGCTGTTTCTGAAATGAGGCATGACAAATGCCTAACTCGTAAACCTCCAGTTACCATACCACGTCTCTCTCCGAAATTAATCTTTTATGTCGCCGCGGGGGGAAAAAAAGAGGGGGGGGGGGGCAATTGAGTTTGAGTTTGACTTTAGGTTTTAGGCGCGTCGGCACGATAACGGCCACTTTGCGCCTTTCTCGGTCTATTTGGCACGCTATTCATGTTTGATATGATATGATATAATATCATAAAAACCACAGAAAAACTGGGGTCGCAGCAGGGCTATAGTATTGTCAAAATTGGGCAAAAAGAAAAAGTTGTATGTAGCGAAACCCTGCAAACGGAGGTGCTTTTGTGCTGCTAACGAAGCAAGAACTCGCAGCTAAGTAACATTATCCTGTTTCGCTTCGATTTTATACATTTCCTATTGAAATATGTTATTGTTCGATTGTGGTGGGGGTTTTTTTCACTTGAAAAAGGCGAAAGCCGAAAATTTTGTGTATTTTCTGTCTTCTCTTTAGTTTGCTTTGTATCGTTTGGGTTTTATTTCTCACGCAGGGTTTCGCTACATACAACTTTTTCTTTTTGCCCAATTTTGACGTTGATATGATATGCAGAGCTTCTAGATTTCACTTACAGAATTAAATAGCTCCGTACTAATTTTATTTCATCTTTCACCTTTCATCTAGGCGTTGTCCACCCACTGCAGGATGTATCCCTCCGACAATGCTTTCCATTCTCTTTTGTCTGTTGTTTTCCTCATTCATGTTGTTCCTCCTCTCTTTGTAATGTCGTCCTTCCATCTTCTTCCTGGTCGTCCTCTTGTAACTGTTCTTTTTCCTGTCCTTGGCTGCCATTCAGTGCAGCGTTTTGTCCACCTATTGTCATTCATCCTCCCCACGTGTCCGACCCAATTCCACATGAATTTTATTACTTTAGTAAAGTTCTCAAGAGTTGTTATGTATGTCACAGTGGGAATTAGAATCCAGGGGAATTTTGAATTCCACCAGTGGAGATTGGAATTCCAATCTGTCCTAGGGTAAATTAGAATTCTCATTTGCACTGAATAAGTCCAAGTGCAGAGTAAAATTCTAATCTCTCCTAGGGCAGATTGGAATCCAAATCCGAGTTGAGATTAGAATCATGGTTTCAATTCGCCAGTATTTTGTTGTATAAAAATTACTTTTATTTACTTATAGGATCATGCCTTACCAATCATTATGTGAAACACAGAAAAACAGCTTTGAATATGGGCTTCAATCTTTAAAAAATGTTAATAAACCACTAACTTTTAAAAAAACTACTACAAGCATCTGGTGCATTGAGAAAAACTTACAGGATCATACTTTATCAATTATTATATGTGAAACACAGAAAAACAGTTTTGAATATGGGCTTCAATCTTTTAAAAAATGGTAATAAACCCAACATTCACATGACATTTCTCTATTGTTGAAAACAGTTCTTCTTCAGTCACAAGCGGTCTGTTTGTTGTCTGGCAATACACGACATTCTTGGCACCAATTTGTTCCAATTTAAAGTGTTTTGGGCTCCAAAATTTAAATTTCGCTCCATAATTACACTTTTCACGAGTAGATAACTGCAAACACTCTTCATTTTTCCTGTGTCACACAAAATGACTCCTGTTTTCTTGACCCCATTGACTGTAAATGTCTCTCCAATAATCCATAGAATCTTTCCTTTTTGAGCTCCATTATATTGGAAAGCAGGTTAAAGTTTTGGATCAAACTAAATGTTTGACTGAAAAGCTTCATGGTAAAACATTTGCTTGAGTAATAACAAGCACACAAGTTAAGTAGCAAACAAGCACATAAAAACAGAGAACAGCTTTATAATAAAACATTTGCCTGACTAAGAAAACAAGCACAACCAAAGCACACACTGTGTGAATTGAAACCATGATTCTAATCTCAACTAGAATTTGGATTCCAATCTGCCCTAGGAGAGATTAGAATTCCATTCTCCACTTGGATTTACTCAGTGAAAATGAGAATTCTAATTTACCCTTGGACAGATTGAAATTCTAATCTCCACTAGTGGAATTCAAAATTCCCCTGGATTCTAATTCCCACTGTGACATATATCTGAAATCAGTTTTAATAAATATGTATAAAAGTTTCTAAATTGAGGAATGAATTGCTGTATAACAAAAAGTGTGGATTAATAAGACCAGATCTGAATTTGTACGCGTATGGATGAAGTGAAATGTGAATTTATCCCCGGGGACCTATGGTTTAGCGTGTCAATCTGTCAAACCTTTTGGGTTGTCTTGATACAGTGATTTTGGTCTGATGAATTGCTGTATCAATTTTCTCCTCACCCTTTACCTGTCCCTCCAATGTTATGTCTTTCTTTACTAACTAGCTGAGATGCCCGGCCCTGCCCGGGATAAATCGATTTATTAGTTTCAGTTCTGGGTGATTATTATGGACCTGCTTCATTTTGCCTGTTACTGTAGCTTTATTTTATTTTTGTTTGTTTGTTTGTTTTTAGATAAGTTTTATTGCTCTCCCTTTGCGCGTTGAAATCCTGCCCATCCCGTCAGCATCCGTCAAAAATGGCAATGATTTGCGCACGGGTTAGTTTGTTTGTTAGTGAACACATCGCAGGAAGTGATAACGTCATGTGTAGGCGGAAGTGGGCTATTTTTAGAAACATACACCAATATCTTATTGATCGTAAATTTCGGATCAAACGCTTTCGTAAATTTAGTCTTTAATTATAACCGCATTTACCGATTAACTCAGAAATAACAAATGGTTTTGTTTGTGTATAGCGATAGGAACAATGTTCGCTACCCCATAATTCTTTGTGCCAAATTTCATGTCGGTGCGTTGTGTAGTTTCCGAGTCCATAGGACTATTAGGGGTTTTGTTGTAGCTTTATTATATAGATATACAAGTCCCTGGTTAGACTATGTAAGCATACTTATGAAGGCAGGGGGAGAGTGTCCTTTCAACAAAAAGATGCCGACTTATTTATTTAGTGCTCCCAGTTCAGTAATTCAAACAAAGATACTAGAAAGGATAAGATGAGACACTGTCTTCTTTGCACCACCAAAAAAAAAGCCCTACACACAATCTGCCCGCTGATCGGGGGGCGGGTCCATAGCGCATAGTGTGAAAAGAATGCTTGATATAATGGTAAATTTAAGAGGCAAATGGTGACAGTGCTATTGTGACCAACAAAAAAGAAAAAATTGCCAGACTTTTCCCAGAGCGATTCAGGTTATAATTCCACAATTATTGACGTCAATCCAGGCCGATAGCGACAGCTGAACAGTGAGCAAAATTCAATATTTTCCCTATTTGGCTTTGTAAAATACGGCACTTTTCATGACTTCCACGCGTTTGCCGCTAGGTGGCGGTGCGAAATGTGTGCACGCTAAAAGCACTATCTGTCTTATCTTGTCAATTCTAGTACATGTATCCTTATTCAAGTATAGGGTCCTGTTTATTCTACTTTAATTTGATCCATTCTTTTTTACTTCTTTCCGTTTTTCTTCCGTCCTGCCAGTGTGTTTGGTTGTTGTTGTTGTTTTTTTTCACTTTAATATCGCTTGTTCTGTATTTGTCCAAACTAAACTGTAGGAGTGTATTGTGTGCATGTCTATTTGTGTACCCGTGAGAATCACAGTTCTCAAACCCGTTCGTCTAGAAAGCATTTTACAGCTTTATTTTGGATAGTCAGTCTGTCCGAATGTGTGGCTTGTAAATTATTGCCAACTGTACTACCGTTAAATTTAAACCATATTTTAACTCTTTCTGTGCCATGCATAATTCCATGTTTGCCAATACCGGAAGAAAACAGTGAGAGGAGATGAATGAAGACTAACAACAGCAACATATTTATGAATAGAAAGTTGACTTTCTTTCTTCCTGAAAGAAAATCGTCTGGAATTCTTGTGCACCGATACGTCGGTGACTGGCACAAACAATGAAACATGACCAGGGGGAAGAACCGATAGATCGGTGATTGGTACACAAAGAGTTAACTGAATGTGTGGATTTAACCAGTGGTGGATTTACTATGAAACTAAAGAAGCTTAAGTTTCAGGGCCCGCCATCCCGAAGGGCCGCTGGAGAAACTTTTTATAATTTAATGAATTATGGATTTAGCTATTTATTGTTGCTGGTTGCGCGGGGGCGGCATAACAGTTCAAGTTTGAAGGTCCCAAAAATATAGGTCCGCCACTGGATTTAACGCATGTCTGAAGAGTGCACTATGCTTGCGGATCCATGAAAGACATTTTCTGGCGTGGACCCGCAGCGCGTCCTGTCCTTTCTGGACGAGGCCAAAATCTGCAAGTAAAATTTAAAGATTTTTATTGCACATTTATAGAATTCCTTCTAGATTTGTACAAAACACGTTTTGAGAACTTAACAGACAAAACATTTTTAGGCGGAACTTCTAAATTTTATTAGTGAAATTCCAGTTGACGAAGCTCTAATCATAAAGTACGAAAAAAACGTGTGAAAGGTCCAAAGTGGCTGTTGTCGTACTGACGCGTCGTTAAACCCTTACTCAAACTGTAACTCAAACTCTGTGCTTATGTGTGTTTGTCCAATTGTTTGTTTTTCAAACCAGTTGTTATTTTACTATTTCACAGGTAAATCTGAGTTCATTTGACAATTTCCTGGCGAAACAAGAGCAGGCCTACCCAGAATTTCGGAAGCGCTTCGATTATCTGAGATCTCAGCCGCTGCACGAGGAACGCGCTCAGCGGGAGAGCCAGGTTTTGGACACGTTTCAACCTATCATGACTCCGAAAGAGTCAGCACAGCTTCTGTTTGCATTTGATACCTTTGTACGGGCGTGTACAGAAGCGAATCTTGTCTTCTTCATCATGGAGGCCAGTTTGATGGGGGTGATACGTCACCATGGTCTCATCCCATGGGATGACGACATAGACCTGGTGATGAACAGCAAACAATGGGAAAAAATCCGGAATGTTTTGGGAAATATTGAAGGGTTTGAACTGTACGCACCCAAAGACAGCCAGTGGAAATTTTACATGAAGTCCGCTAAAAGCTTTCCTGACAAACCTTTTAAATTTCCCAATCTGGACATCTTTTTCTACGACCATGATGAGACCCATATTTGGTCGTTAACGAAAGGTCTGAAACATGACCTAGTGTATTCTCTAGGAGACATCTTCCCCCTTCAACTCAGACCATTTGAACACTTGATGGTTCCCGTTCCCTGTAATCTGGATCTCGTCGTGCACAAATCTCATGACAGAAACGTTTGTATCACACCAGAATATATCCATAAAACTAACGTGAATTTCTACTACGGGGGTAAAAAGGCTGTCCATTGTAAAGAGCTGTATCACGTGTATCCGTTTGTTTTCTCCGTGCCCTCAAAACGTGATGGGCGTCAGGAGGAATATCTCAAAGTCGGCGCAACAGTTCTTCACAAAAAGACAGTGCCGGTTGGTTGTCCCTAAATGAGGATGTGCATCTCTCCTCTTCTCCATCTCCATCGGTATTGACTGACTACTCAAGGAACTTCATTGCCACTGTGAAGGCCTTTCAGCTGTTTGTGTATGATGTCTGTTGCAGCAGAACAATGGACAAACTCTCCATTATCCAGCAACCACCCTGCCACAGAAACATACAGATCTCGGCCGGCGTTTCACACAGCGCACTTGTCTTAAGTTAGATGCTTTCCCTGTGTCATGGTGAACAATCTAGATCCTCTACATGTTCGGAGGGATTACAATTGTAGCCAGGAAGCCGAATCACAAAGTCCAAAATGGCTTTGGATATTGGGCAGTATTCACACAAACAGCTCGAATCAAACAGTGACATTAACTAAAAAGGATCCTGAAATACCGTTGGTGTTCTGTGATGTATGCTAATGAAATTCAATGTGAGAATGATTTCCTAAACTTGTGTCTTTTTTTCATATTACAAACCCCCAAAACAAGAACGTTCTGGATATTAACACTATAACCTAGTGGAATTCTCCGTCACACCAATGTGTCTCCTCGGGTGGGGAACAACACAACAGAAGGTCAGCAGAGGATATTTCCCATCAGTCGTCCTGAAAATCTACACCGACATCGTTCTTTCTTGTCTTAATCTCAAGTGCCTTCGGCCGCTGATATTCCCCGATTACAGACTAAAGGAGACTTAACCAATGGCCGTGGCATCTTTGCAATTTACGTTGGATATATTTCCAGCTGCGTGGTGCTACAGGCCTTAATCAAGCACTTTATAGTGTACAATGTTTGCTGCAGAGAATGTTAACTCCAGATTCAGTCAACACAGAGCTTCGTCCACGCCTTCATCAAAATAGTCCCAATGGATCGCCTAACCACAATGCCATATATATGCAAAAATATCTCACTCATTTATTAGAGTGAATACCAAGTATATTATTGTGCACTAGAATGTAATATGCAAACATTTTGTTTATCTCCATCCAAATGCAAAAGTTGAGTCGATTGTAGGATTGAATGAGAGTGCTAAAATACTTAAGAAGTTTCTGATTTTGGAATGTTTGGTTGTGCCTTGTGATGGATCAAACCTTTCTCAGATAGTTTACAGTCATCTTTGTATAGGTCTTTCCTTGTCTTTTTCTCATGCGTTTGTTTTCTTCTTTACATTTTTTTTTTGTTGTCATTGTTGCGAGGAATTCTTTCTTTTTTTTTAATGCATGTTTGTATCGAACTCTCTCTCTCTCTCTCTCTCTCTCTCTCTCTCTCTCTCTCTGTCTGTCTGTCTGTCTGTCTGTCTGTGTCTCTCTCTCTCTCTCTCTCTCTCTCTCCCTCTCTCTCTCTTTTTCTCTCTCTCTCTCATATTTAAAGACTTGACTCTTACAAGTGAATCCAGATGAAAAGTGAAATTACTCTGACATAGAACACGTGGGGGGGGGGGGGGGGAGAAGGAGGAAGAGGTCTCAAACTCATTTCTACACGTGCATTCAGGTGAGTGCAAGCTACAGCTGAATGAGACTAAAAACTTGTTTAGATTTGTCCCGATAATGTGGATGTTTCCTTTGCTCACCAAGTTTCTGGTTCAGTTCCCAACACAGATCGCTGTTCAGTTGCTATGGAAACCGCAAGAACACTCCTAAGGACTCGTATCGACGGGTTTGATTATCGATATCACTAGCTTCGCTTCACCTGTTGATCAAAGCATTCAGTAGCAATGCACTGATATCGATTTTTTTTGTTTCTGCTGTTACGGGTCGTTAAGATGGTTGGGTTCAGGTCATGCAGAAACAAAAATCGATTCAAATGACCCTTTTTTCCCAACCCAAACAGGTTCTGTAGCATGGTTGGCTGGAAGTGTGTGTAATGTGTTCAGTTCTGTGAAATAGTACACTAAGCACGCACTTGAAGCGTCCGTGTGAATCAGGATTACGGTGAGGGGGTCGGGGACATTCAGAAAGTTTCTTTGACTCTTCCATATTTTCAATTGTCAGAAATTCGTCATCTTGCCGTGGAGCCATTGAGTTTTAGATCTAGTCTGAGGCTGTGCATGAATGAAAAGAAAAATGGCAATGAAAAGGAGCTGCAACTGGGGCAAAATTTGCATTTCTTAGAAAGAAGTTTCCATAGCATACTCGTGTGATGAAGTTTATCACGAGCTGTACAAAATGAAAGGCCGTAAGCGCTGCCTATAATTTGCTGTAGAAGTCAAGATTTTGTACAACAAACAAGACATTCACGGCAAATTTTTAATTTGATCGTAGTTTCTTGAGTCTTGGAAGAGTCATTATGTAGCTTAGAAAATACTTTTCTTCAATTTTTTTTTTTTTTAGAACTTTAACATTAAATGGTTTTCTCTCTAATGGGAGTAATTGAATCGTTGGTTCATGGAATTTTATGAATACTTACCGTCCATTGACCCAATGTCAGCATCTGTCATAATATTATTACGTCATTTTCTGTCAACATTATAATTTTTTTTCTTGTGCTTTCCTAGTTTGGACACGTACACAGATGTATGTTAGTGTGGGTTGGCGAATGTGTTAACACCAAAAATTGTGTGAAAAACAACCAAATATGTACTGATTTCAGCATCCTCTCAGCAAGCCAAAGTGACAGATAATATCGACGGGTGCCTGCGCAAAGGTCGTATCGCCAGTTTTGTAAATTTTACAGGATAGCGATTTGAAAGTTTGACATGAAGTATCAAATATCTTTTAGGACCTTTAAATCCTCGTCAATAATTAGGTCAATTAATTCCATAATAGAATTCACATCATGTCAAAATTTAGTACTTACCAAAGCGAAACAGAATATGCACACAAAAAAAAAAAAACGAAAATTTCGAGTTAGGGTGTTTGCGCAGGCATCCCGCGAATATGGTTGACCATTCTGCTTTCAATGACGACCTGTCTTGCGTCTTTTTATGGCGTCCTGCGTCCAGATGTCATTAAAATGTGCGTTTCTCTGCCACCAGACAAACAGGCTGCTGCTGCTCTCTCTCTCTCTTTTTGCCATGGACATGCACTCATAATTATGTCCGCTCATTTCTCATCAATTTATGTTTGACATCGATGTATGACTGAAGTGACTTTGTGCTATACACTTTTATTCATCTGAGGTATCGATGGGTGTCTGAAGTGACTTTGTAATGTACAGCTTCGTTCATCTGAAGTATCGATGTATGATTGAATAAGTGACTTTTCACTGTAGACCTCCATATTGATTTTTGACTAGCATAAAGTAATATTTATCCTTCTCACCTGAATGCATAATATTCCAGCCCAGAGCTATCCTGACCCCCCCCCCCCCAACCCCCCCCCCCTTAGCCCCACCCCACCCCTTGATCTGGATCAAACACTTTTTGCCCAGTGTTACCCTCCTCACCTATTCTCAGGTCAGCACCATCTTCGTCAAAGATTTCTTTGCCGTTTTTGTTTTTTTTTATCGTTTTCTAGCAGTCCACTGTGTGCTTCGCTCCTAATGAAATCCTTTGATGCCGTGCTCATCATTTACTTACTTGAATTTGTCGTTACTTTATTTATTTTATGTAGCTGTTTGTTGTTCTTGTTTTCGTCAAGTTATTTTCTGTAGAACCAGCCGAGTGATTCTCAAACAGGAAGCACTTGGCTCCCAAGGGGAAGATTTTCAAATCTGTAGGGAGGTATTTCAGCCTGGGGAGGAATTAGGGAGGAATTTCAGTCAAAAGAGGAACTCCAAACTAGGAAAGAATGCACTCCGAATGCTGGGTATATGAAATACCAATATATACACAACTTTATACACAACTATAAGGGCGATCACGAATTGACAGTGCACGAAAACTGCTACTTCAGGCTGACTCATTCTTGGATGGCATTTTTTTTAAAGGGGGGGGGGGGGGGGAGAGGAATTGAGGAAATCTGGGATCGTAAAGAGAGGAATGTGGCCCTGGACTCTGAGACCCACGGGGCCAGCCATTACTCACAATTTTCAGCAATTCCTTTAAATATCTGCATTCTAGAGAAAACCAATGATGTCTTGTGGATCACCTATGGAAGCCCGTTTTTGAAAGTTACATCGCTTGAAATTGACTCTTTGTATACCATAATTTCTTTTGACCAACTAAAAAATAAATGTTCAAAGGCATATCAAATGATATATCAAATGAAAGCAAAATGAAAGCCCATATAGGGAGCAGTATAAACCTAGGATCTTTCATAAAAGCGGGTCAAATTAAGGAGGGTCAATGCATCGGCCATGGTAATATTGGCTACTTTCGGCGCGTGGTATACAAAGAGTTATTTGTACGGGTATATAATATGTAAAACGAAGTACTTCACAACAATCAAATCTGAATTGTCAATAGTGAGCACCGGGCTATGTAATCTAAGTTGTTGGATGATTTGGGAGTGTATTTCCCTCAGCATTGTATTATAGGGTTCAGAAAGGTAGACGGCGTTCGGTGTGCTTGTTGAAGCTGATCCAAGGACAACATTTTCTGCCACAGTTTGGATACATATTTATGAAACGAAAATAATGAGCACTTAAGCTAGTAGAATCTTATGAAATGTCCGTTTCTGGACAATATCTTCAAGTGTGTTTAAGGCTACTGTTTCAGTTTTGTCAGTGTTTGTGTATAGTGGGTCAGTTATTTGAATACCCAAAAACCTCTGGAGTTTTTTTGTTTTTTTTTTTATGTTGTCCTGTACATTTGTCTTCTTGGATCATGCAAATTTTCCTTTTCATTTTTTTTTTCACTTCTGTAAAATTGAATGTGAGAAGACTGATGGTGGCAAATTTCTGTTTTATGGTATCATTGAAGTTGCAGCTTGACGGTGTCTGAGAAATGTTTCAATTTCAGCTTTAGTTAGATTAGGTCTAGGATGTTGGCTGTTTTCTCGTCAAGGTGACGATGACCTTTGACTTCCTGGCTACAACAACTTCCAAACAACTGAATGTTGCTTATTATCTAAGACTGGGCATTGAGAGCTGAAAATATTATAACTTGGGAAGCGGAGATACCAGAATCAAAATGCAGAACAATTAATTCCGAAATAATTATTTCAGCCATTTAAAAGCCAAAGTTTTCGGGGCGGATGCAAAGGGTGAAGGGTTAATTAACCAAGGGAAGTAATCGAATAAACATTGAGACACCGTTTTTGTGTGCAGAGTTACCGCCTTTTGTATTGTTATCAAAACCGTTGATTCTCTGGTAAAGCCCCCGGGCGTGACATCGTTCAAGACACAAGCATTATTGTACAATATGGTAATATAATGGACTTGAGAAAGTAGGTAATGAATTCATATCGTACATAGTCGTTTGATATGATTTTACAAGACATTCATGTCAAATGCATAACTGCCGTTTTTTAAAAAACTTCTGTTATCACTGTCTTTAGCATTGTTGTTATCATTATGAAAAGATTTTACCTGCAGTCTGACAAAACATATTTAGTAAGCACAGAAAATGTGCTGTTTTGCTTTTCATTCCTATTGTAACGTTTCTTCCTGGTTTCTTTGTAACGTTTATAACCTATGTGTTGCTTTTTCCATATTTTACCATTGTTACATAGAAATGTTAACTTTCCATTTCTTTCATAATTCCATTTCGATGATTTTAAAGATTTTTATTAATAACAGTTTCATATGAACATAATACATGTATTTTCTTCATTTATGTCTTTTTTGAACGTCTATTTTTATTGCATTTTCTGTGAACTGAAATCTGACCTTCTATATCGCTTGTTATAATTCTTCTTTATTGTTCGTGTTATTTTGAAATTTTCAGGGTGTAGATTCTCCTCTCTTTTCTTTGTCTCATTCCTTCTGTACTCTTTTCTCATCTCTCTCTCTGTACTCTTTTCTCATCTCTCTCTCTCTCTCTCTCTCTCTCTCTCTCTCTCTCTCTCTCTCTCTCTCTCTCTCTCTCTCTCTCTCTCTCTCTCTCTCTCTGTCTCTCTCTCTCTCTCTCTCTCTCTGCCTCACCACATTGATTTTATTATTTTAGTAATCTCGCCTGCTAGATTTTTTTGGAAATTCCTTACAATCCCCGCTCCTGCTTGCCTAAATACCATAGTCCTGCAACACTTAGAGTTAGACTATCGCGTTTGGTCTATTTTCAGCACTCTTGACACCTGTTCATAATTTTCAAATAAATTTTCCATACTCAAATCAGGGCTCGTGGTGAACATCACAGATTGCTTGATGCTCAGAATTTGATCTACAGGGCATTTTATTATTTTTTTTTTTTAATCTTATGAGTTCGAGATATATGTCTTCAGAAGTATCTTACTGTATTTCTTGGCGCGGCAAGTATGTCTATCAAAGAGCACCCATCCCCACCCTCCAAAATATCACCCCCTCCCCCATAAAAATACAAAAAAATATCAAAGTGACCTAATGATGATGTAAATAAATGTTAAGTCAAATATAATTCAAGCTAATTAAATAGTTTACAGCATTATGTATAAATCTCTTGCCCCTCTCCCCCCCCCCCCCCCCTTTTCGTTTACAAGATGAAGGCAGCGTTTCTTATGTTTTTAGTTTCGTTTCTCCCTCCATTTATTTGTCTTATTTTTTTTCCTCTTTCCTTTCTTTTTCTGCTGTGCTACTCCCCCCCCTCCCCATGGCAAAACGCAAAACACACTCTCATGTGCACACACACACACATTGTTTTTATCTCCCTCCCACCCTCCTCACAAGTATCTCTCAGTTTCCCCTCGACGTGACGAGTTAAGATGACAGCTATCCATACTGTTATTTATTTGTATATAATTATTATCTAGAGATCTCTATACATTCTGTACTTTGGAACTTCTTTGCGAACTTGTGAATTGCTTACATTTGTACAGCAGTTTAACTCTCCGAGTGTCTGAACGTTAGAATGTGCGGGCCTTTTTTCCTTTACTTTATTGTTCATTTAACTTTTGCGTGAACTATGAGTACAATAAGCTCCAACCTGGCGTTCAATTGTCTGTTTCGCGTTAAAACAGCAATATAGAAGACACATTTGAACATTTTCCCACTCTTCCATTCATTTCTGCAGGGCAATGTTTTGACATTACTGATTTTTTTATTTACATTTGTTTTCCAATATACATCTTCCCCTCCCCCAAAATATGGTTATAAGTCCATTTTCTATGTTTCCAGTTCCCAGTCCAATAGTTTCATAGGCTTTTAACAAGTTGAAGAGCATGGCTTGTGAGTGAGTATCTAGCCCTCTCAAAGACTGGATATTATATCCAGCTGAGAAATTCAGTGCTGCTGGTTCAAACACTGCTGTGTTAGGGGAAAAAAAAAACAACTATGCGCCAGCAAACTAAATGATATTCGATTGCAAGAGCCAAAAGGATGAGAGAAAAATGTACATTTTGCTCCAGTTTTATACTTTCTTCAATGTCCATGTTGTCATGACCAAAAAGAAATTATTAACCGTACATTATTATGATCCAGATTGCAAGACAGGGCACAGGTTTATATAAAATGACCATAAGCAGCGAATTTTATCTTAGATGAGCGTTTTGTTAATGCTGTCACAGCTGATCATAATGTCCTCTACCGCTGTCCAGAACTTGAAATGGCCAATAATTTCCAACTGCTGTTTTGTTTCAGTTTTTAATGCAAACTTTGTTCTTCGCGTTTTAGGGACGACGTTGTTTAAAGTTTGTTAAAAGGAAGTGCACTTCAACATATTGTACGGATATGGACAGTGCACATCCGTACAACACACACAATTCGATGATGTAGAACACACACCGGAATACTCATTCAGCATCAATGACCTATATTACTGACCTTGTTAATTTGCATAGTTTTTAAAAATATGAATCGGCTTAGTAGCAAAATAATCCGACTTCTGCTCGGAGATTGCGTGATCTGCGCTAATAATATACTTGAGTGTACGTCGATCACCAATGGCTACCCCAACCCCTTTTCGCCTGATTAGTCAATCTGGATACCGCCCATTGATACAAAACTGACTAGACCCTCACGCCCCCAGGTCCATCCGACTATTCCATGTGTTGTCACTTTAAATTCGTGAACACCATACCAAGTTTTGTTTCAGCAAACCTTCACCAATCGCGCTTTTGGTAAACATGTTGTAGCACTGTCCATATCCATTCAACGTGTTGTACGGATCCATACAACATGCTGTACGGATAAACACTTCCTTGTTAAAAATTAATGTCCAACTAACAACTTCCCATACAAAATGACTGGAGATCTATTTTTAGACAAATCAGGGTTGTCAGTGGGAAATGATGCCAACCCCTAACTTGGCCGTGCAGAATGCTGCTCACGCAAGCCCGATTTGCTTCTGTCCACTGACTTCCCTCTCATTTAAGCATACAAAACCAAACAATACCCTGTTTGACTTGACAGTTCTTGCTGTTTTGCACATGAAGGAGTTATTTTGAAATTCTTTTATTTGGTTACAGTTCTGTTCAAGATACATACGTGATAGTACAATGTTCTTGGCTGTAGATGGATACTGTAAGAAACTGATATTTCAACGTTGATAACCGGACCTTCGTCAGCCCGGATTTAGTGGAAACTCTGACAGACCTAGGTCAAATCTTTTTCCTTGATTTCTTCATATTCGCTTTTCTTGTGTGAAAATGAACAGTTTGTTTCTTTGGCTTATGGAGATCAGGGTATTTAATGTTGCTGTCGTTAGTGGAGGTAACACTGTTCTATTCAATTATAAATTTCGTTGACAATGGAAGAACCAATCTAAGTGAGCTCATGAATGCTCAAGGTTTTAAATACTCCGGTTCACTGTGTCAATAATTATGCGGTTTCATGGATATATTAATCGGCTAATTGTTTTTTTTTTTTTTTTTAATCTAGAACCGAACGCTCAACTGGTTCAGAGGTAGAAATTCACTAATAGACCTTCCGATCATGTGGTAATTTGATCTGTGTGTTTTTTGTGTGAATTTGTGAGAAGAATTAAAATAAGCAAACATTCAAGTTTTCTCAGAATGTCTGTCAAACATAAATGTATTTCTAAGAAACATTTTGTCTTAATGACTTTGCTACTAATGAAAAGTTACGCATGTATAAGGGTCAGCAGCAGCTGTTAAGTATCTCAGAAGATCAATGTTTATCAACTCCATCTTTGTTTTGTAACTTTGACATTCATAATAACATTCATAACATCCCATATGCTCCTTTTTTTTTATTGCAATCTCTTGACATCAAAGTGATAATGCCCAACTCAGTCTATGAGACACAAGCAATCCACACAAACACACAAAAGATTTATTATTTTTTTGTTTTTTTTTACAATCAAGCACAGGAAAGCTTCAACGGTTACTAGACTGGGCCTGATTTAAGCAAAATCTAAGCTCTATGAGACTAAGGATTGCTTGAAAGGATTGTGCAATCGTTGTAATTATTTATTCCGTGGATACAGGAAGGCTGGAGGGGTGGGGGGGGGGGTCAAATTGCACTTAATTATTCCAAGCATTATCGTATAGTGTCTTCTTATTGGGAATGTACATGTTCATTTATTATGATGCATTGGTTATGTACACAGTGTGTTTTTTTGTGTGTAAGGATTTAATTAAATGTGCATGTGTCTGCGTGTGTACATGTGGTTCCAAGTGTGTGTGTGTGTGTGTTGTGCATAATTGCGCTTACTGCTCATCATTTCACGACGCGATTTATTTCCATTATAAAATTATAGTATGGTTTTGTTTTTAACATTTGCATGTAATGTAAAATCCATACTGTTACTGTAATGTTGATTGTATGAGGTTCATATTTAATGTTATTCTGGCGTCGGGTGACGGAAATAACTTAAGATTATCTTAAATTTAAGGTGAAATTCAAGCTTTAGAACTTCGTTTTGGAACTGTACAAATGTAAGGGTAGCGTAGGATTCCACTGTGACGAAACTGTGATTTCAGGTCACTTTAAAGATAAAGTTATTACTGTTTCAGCCGGCTACGCCTCAGAATAGCGAGCTTGTGTAAAATCTGTCCCTGTCCATCCTAAATCTGCTATGATATCTTCATACCTGACCCTTCCCCCTCGCTCGCTATTCGGATGTTCTACCGTTCAGTCCCCCCCCCCCCCATCCAGTTTACAACAGCAACAACACACACACTTAACTTTAGGTTGTTTATAATGTAAGATGGAAAATGGATGTTAGAGCTCCCTTGTGGTGAAAGATTTGTCTTTATTATTTTCTGGTTACATGACACTAAAATCGCCTTAAATTGAAAACGGAGAACAGATCTAGATCTATGTCAACACTGGAAAATTTTGAGCCTTTGTGACGAAATGGCTATTCGAAGTATTGTAGCATAAAAATATACATAATTTCAGGTAACCGCGAAGTTTGACTCTTAGTATTAGAGCTTTTATAAATTGTAGAAGTTAGATCTACTTGTGGTTGGAACTTTCCAACTTAGAAGTTAAGTAAGTAAGATAATCCTACCTTGTTTCCGGCAGCCTTGCGTGATTCACGTGTTTATTTTGTCGAATCTGATACTTTTTTTCAGCTTCTTTGCCGAGCAATTGTTTCATTATGCAAAAGCCAGCGATATTTCATGGTACTTTGTTTTTAAAATAATGTGATAGTTTACGAAAGGATTGTACTAACATGGTTTATCTCAGACAGCACTTAAGGTAGGCTGTCCAGGAAAGATGAAAAATTACAGGTTTTGTCCATCGTATTTCTTGAAATCATAATCGTAAATGATAACATTTGAAAGCTACAAACTATCAGTCATTCAGATCTGAGCTAAGCTTGCAAAAAACTGTGCACTGAAAAATGTCGTCTGCTGAGACCATAGATATAGTAACACAGATCGCGCACTCCTTCCGCTGGTGGAATGAAAAGTGATGCCAGCCAGGAAGTAGCCCCCCATTGCGATAAGCCTGAATGCGGGGCTTCCGCTTGTAAACATTTTGTGGTCTGCTATTACTTTCGCGTTCATATTTACTTATTTAGAGGCGTTAAATTAGAAGGACCAGCATATTTTGCAAGTTTGCACAACACAACAGTATTGTTTGGAAACGTAAATAAACTATTTTAGATATTTCATGGGTGCAGACAGGGAGTAATTATAGTCTGCTAGACTAGATCAATCAGAGTCAGACAATGATAAACCGTAAATTTTTATATTCCCATCAAGTAGATGGGATGTAAATCTTCATTTATTTTTTTGTTTGTTGTTGTTGTTCTAAGTAAGTTTACTGTTGTTTAGTTGTTTTTGCTTTACCATTTTTTCTGCTGTTAAAACTTAAATTGTAGGCCTATTGAAATAAATGTATCATTGTGTGGTTGACTTCGACCTAAAACTGAAACCGAAAAAAGATGTATTTTTTTAGAACTCTCTTGGAACCGCACCAATATTTGGGTCTCAACCAAGTCATCTAAGATTAAATGAATGGTTTCAGTACCACAGCGCTATGCTATTCCTGGAGAATGCCAGTAACTCTAATCAGACTAACCTGCTACTGCTAATTTGCCGCAACCATAACAGTCAAGTAGAGTGTAGACCTTTCCGTGTCATGCTTTGCTACGCTATCTGGGCTCATAACCTTTTTATGAGTGCATGATAAGGAATGTATCTAACATATAGGTTGCCTGGTTTGCTGCCAAAGTTTTCAAAATCTAATTGGTTTTAGGGCGTGTTTCTGGTTGTCAAAATTTGAGGCAAGAGTGAAAGAACGTGTGTGAGATATTTCAACTTGAGACATCTTGGAAAATGTGGGATAAATGAAAATGTTAATATAGCCCACAGTGAAATAATGGTTGGGGTGTTCATACCTTAACACAGATGATGCTAACACCGATTTTTAGCCATATCCGTAATTCATATCTATGCCGATTTTTTTCCTACTGAACACCAACTAGGATCCGAGGCAGAGACCCCCTGAAATATCTATTTTGTTAATAGGGTTGCGAGTCTTAACAGATTCTTCATTTATTATTATTTTATTTCCTTTTTTTTTTTTTGTTTATCCAAGTCACTATCGTTGGTAGCATCTCTTGATACTGATAGCGTTATATATTTGTTGGTGTTTGATACGGTGCATTTTAGACCTCCTCCCCCCCCCCCCCTCTTTTTTTGTTTTTAGCACTTGTTTTAAAAATGATTCTCCTTGCGCATCGTCACTGTAAAACAGCCTACAAAGTACAATCAAGCAACGCTGAGCCAGTCAGCGATTCAGGCTTATCGCTATGTCGGTCATGCGCACTGTGGCATCGCGCGAGGTTCGCTGAGCGTGCCATCTCTGTGTACTATATCTATGGCTGAGACTGATATAAACAGTGTAAGGGACAGAACTAGGTGACGTCAAGGATCGGGTTGCTCTCCCCTGTCATGGCCCAAGTGATAATTTCCAAGGTACTCTTGTTATGTTAGGGGGACGTAGTGGCTTACATAGAAAGCTATAGCTGTACAGTGAACACAGCTCTGTATTTTCTCTGTTAGGCTTGTCATTAGACTACCCCCCAAACAACAACATTTTACTAGGAGTCAGTTGTGGTAGGGAGAGTATTATTATTTATTTACATATATGCGAACACTGCCTCTCTCTCTCTCTCTCTGTCTCTCTTGTCTCTCTTTTCTCTCTCACTCTCTCTTCCCCTCTCTCTCTCTTTTCTCTCTCTCTCTCTCTCTCTCTCTCTCTCTCTCTCTTCTCTCTCTCTCTCTCTCTGTCTCTCTTTTCTCTCTCTCTCTCTCTCTCTCTCTCTCTCTCTCTCTCTCTCTCTCTCTCTCTCTCTCTCTCTCTCTCTCTTTCCTTTCTAATTTGGGAAATATGTTTATTTCTGATTTCCAATTCGTTTCAAAATCTGATTTAGCTGGCATTATTCATTCATATTTTTATTTAACACACACACACAGAATAGATAGGGAAGAGGGGGGGGGGGGTCAAAGGTTTCAAAGAAAAATAAAATTGTTTGTGGTCAAATCCTTTATGCGAATATCCAGGAAAGTATGGGGGGGGGGGGGGGAACTAACTACCCCTGTGATGTACGAATGGAGGTGGTGGGGATGGAAAGAAGAACGATCTGAGATATCTTTTCTCTTTTTCTTACTCTCCACAACAAATTTTGCTTCTTCTTTCATTTTTTTTAATCCTTGCTTTACAAAACTGCCAGCTGTACAAAAAGATCACAGAATATTTCTATATGCAACTATTTTGAGTCCTGCCTATGGAAATGTGAATAACTATATTTTTTTATTTGCAATGTCTTTTGACTGATCTTTTATTTTACACTCAAATTATGTTATGTGCCTAAATGTGTTTCCATAATTCACATGCAGAATTCTCTTACTGCGTCCACTGTGCGTTCAGTTTGTTGGTTCCCAAGTAGGAAATATACCTGAGTCACATAGCGTCACAGTCAAAACATAATATATTCGCGTAAGTCATTTTTATAACTTTTTCGGAAAACCACAAAACGTCACTGCTTTACTAGATCTAAACTCGTGACTTATGCAAAAGCAATTTCATCTCAAAATGTGAGAGTCTGGCGGCACGAAAAAAAAAAACAAAAAAAAATTCATTATTTCCCTGAAACAAACGAAACAAAAACATCTGGTTTATCTAGGATATTAATTTTAATCAATCGTTTGAAAATGACTTACAGAATTTTACAGTAACCCGCCGTTATGTGACGCAGTGCCAGGTTGCAAAGAGCTGTGCGCCGGAAGGTAGACGTATTTGCATATCGTGGGATATTTTCCAAATTGTTGTAAGTGCAGTTTTGACTTTTCGAGAAAATGAAGACTGAAACTTTGAAGAGTTGTGTAAAGTCAGGGTTTTGTTCAATACACTTCAAAATCAAAACCTGCATAAAAATGCCCTCGAAAAATACAGACGTGTGGCATTTATGCATAAAAAACTTACGTGTGAGAGAACCACTTTCATAACAAAACCTCAAAATTGGCAAAATGTGGCATACAACAATATGGCAAACACCCCTCGATGTATTCAGTCGGAGCTCGGTGGACGCAGATTTCCAGAACATTCCAATTTATTGTTATTTAAGAATTTTGTATATCAGGGTCTTCTTCTGTGTGATTTTCTGGTACATTCTACTTTGCTCAGTGTTATTCTTACCTGGCTTGGTCAGCACCATTGCTATATTATTGTGGCCGGAGATCAGTACTCCTGTAACTGACAATTTTCGTATTTCGAAATTATTATTTTTTTTTTTTTGAAGTTCGTGTGCCAAGATCTGTGCATTATTGTTTCTAGTTCAAAAGCAGAGATGTGATTTTGCTCCGTTAGACCTGTGAACGTATTCCTAAATGGATCAGTTTAGGACATGTAATCAATTTTTTTTCGTTTATATGTATGGTTTTGAAGGTGGCATGCCAAACTGTCGTAACTCAGTTTTACATCATTTTTTTTTTTTTTTTAGGGAGCAGCAAAAAAAACTAATTAAATAATTAACTTTCTTTACCAGCAGAGCCATCTTAACGCAAGGGTTTAGAGGGGCCCCATGCCTATGTGGTAGCGTGGGGGAATTTCTGAGTCGTTGTTTGTGTGGGGGGGGGGGGGTCTGGGCCGCAGCCTATTGCTTTGCCCAGGGGCCCATAGTAATCTTAAGAGTAAGACAGCTCTGTTTATCAGATTTCATAGTTACGGCCTTTTTAAAACGTTATTTAACCCTAAGTTTTCAGAATTTAACTCCCATTTTATACCATAACCTGGTGGTTGTCAAAGACTATAAGCATGCCAAATATCTCAATTATTTAAAAGAAGTCGAGTTACGATAGTTTACCGTCCGACCCTCGATTTTAATTTGTTTCGCCATCTGTCCATCACTGGAAATACTTCAGATATTTTGTTTTTGTCTTATGAAAAAGTGAAGTGTGAGTTACAGGACATCTGATTTGCTGTGATGACAGGTGTATAATGAACAAGATTAGTGGGAACCAAAACCATTGGTGCGATTATGTTGTATGAGGTCACAATGTCATAATTACATTATTTTCATCGGTGATGGGGAGCTTTTGTGGCGCCCCCAAGTTCTCTTGAGCCTAAAACCTAACGCTTTGAAATTTTTAAACTAAATAAATTATCATAAATTAACAGAAAAAAAACGAGTTTGTTGACTATATCGACTGGTCTCTGAGTTTACCTGTTTGTATTTTGTCCGTCTGAATCAGTTCTGTAATGTGAAGTTTGCCATGAGTTTGGTGTTCTCTGGTACACAAATTATATTCTTTATGTGATTGTTCTTCTTGAATATGTTTTTTTGCTTTTGATTCCGATACTTTGTTCGTCCCTTTTTATATCCCCTCCTCTCTGCCTCTTTCTCTCTCTCTCTCTCCTTCTCTCTTTCATTCTCTCTTTCTATCTCTCTCCCTCTCATTTTCTCCTATTTCATTCTGTCATTTTCTCCCTATCTCCCCCCCCCCACCCCCTCATCACAATCAGGCCCTCTCTCTCTCTCTGTTCCTCTGTCTTTCTTTCTCTCTGTGTAACTCTCTGCGTGTTTGTCTCCCTGTCCTCTCTCTCTTTCTCTCTCTGGCTCTCTCTCTCTCTCTCTTTCTCCATAAAAAAGGAGACTACACATACAAAAAAAGGCGTAGCCCATATTACAATATTTGTTCTGTCAGAGAACAGCTTTCCGTTTGACCTGTCAATTGGTACAGGGAGGTAAGCCACGAAATAACTTAATAGTCATCAATTGTTATCTACCTTGTATACTTTCCTTGGAATTGTCTGACGACTGGGACTTCAGTGTAGCATTTGTCAGGAATGTCCAGTAATGAGAATTAAATATAAACGATCTTTTCAACAATAGCATGAAAGATGTCAATTTGCGGAATAAAAAAAAATATCTGAAACATGCACTTTTTACATGCTATCATTCCTATGGAATCACTTTCGGGTCAAAAATAACTTTTTAAAATATTTGTAAACTAGCTGAGATCCCCGGCCCTGCCCGGGATAAATCGGTTTGAATATTAGTTTCAGTTCTGGGTGATTATTATGGACCTGCTTCATCTTGCCTGTTCCTATTTGTTTATTTTATTTTTTTTGTTTTTGTTTTTAAATAAGTCTTACTGCTCTGCATTTGTGAGTAGTTGACACCCTGCGCATCCCGTACAATAGCATGATTTGCGCACGGGTTAGTGTGTTTAATAGTGAACACATCGCAGGAAGTGATAACGAAACCTTAAAATGGCGAACCATGACTCGAAATAGATCTTCTTCTTCTTCTTTCGTTCACCAATCTAAATCTGCAGATTTGTTCTTTTAATAAAATCTACGGTTTTCTGCAGTTCTGGCAGAGCACCATAGAGTTTGATATTCAGGTCGGTGGGTTGGGGCCAATATGTTTCTCGCAGTGCTGAGAGGAGTGTGCAGTTCTGCAATATATGCTCCGTGTTTTGAGGAGACTGGCTGCACTCGCATATGGCAGATGTTCCTATTTTGAACTTGGTGAACATGTGGTGGTGGAGCCTATTGTGACCAGTTCTTAGTCTGAACAATAGTACTTGATCCTCTCTGTTCAGGAGATGATATTTATCCTGTTGGTTTATTTGCTGCCGTCTGTTGTTTTTGATGAGGTTTTTTTTCTCATAGTAGTTTAGGAGGCACTGTGGCTGCTCCAGGCCGGAGCCCTCCTTGGCCAGTTGGTCTGCCTTCTCATTGCCTGGGACTCCACAATGTGATGGTATCCACTGTAGGACTATCCTGCTTCTATTTCCAAGCTGTGTAAAACATTTCTTCAGGTCGTTAAGCTTGCCAGCTTGAAGGGCCTCAAGGACTGATCTTGCATCTGTGAGGAAGACGATGTTGCTGTCCTCTACTTGAAGCTCTGTGGCAGCTGTCATGAGGGCTTTGGCTTCTGATCCATAATTATTGCAGAAGGTTCCGGTTGGCATGCTAATTGCCGTTCTTGTCGAGTCTGGATACTCTATATACACTCCGGCACCTCCGTTTGTTACAGCATTCTCAGCAGAGCCATCTGTGTAGACTCGAACCCATGATTCGCTTGGATACTTGTCATCAAGTAGGCCGAGTACAGCAGTTCTTCTTTCTACTTCACTTTGTTCTCCCTTGTTGAAGACACCATCAACGTCTGTGTGTATCTGGACTTGGGTCTCTGTCTCCTCCGTCCAAGGGGTCTGTTCAGGTACAGATGTCAGGGGGTGGGCAATCTGGGGAAGGTGTGATAGCTGTCTTCTTATTCGCTTTGCCTTGTGAATAAAGCTCGTACGTTTCAGCCTTCCCCTTGCCAGGTCTCCTAGCTTCTCTTTCATTGGGTGATTCTCTATGCTGTTGAATTTCTCTGCCTGGATTGCCACCCTGGTTTCTCTTCGTTCTGCAAGTGTTGCTATCTGGGTGATCTTCTCCATCTCCACAATGGGTGTTGACTTCATTGCTCCTGTGATGATGCGCAAAGCCTGGTTCTGAACTTTGTCTAACATCTGAAGGGCTGAGTTGGACGCTGAAATAGATCTAAATGATGGCGAAACAATGAAAAATGAAACGTAGAAGCCTGAACATTTCTTAATATTTCTAAAATAGCCCATGTTAATTTCGCATTGATAATATGCTGTTGTGCAAAGTTTCAATCCTGAGTGTGATGCGGTTCCTGAGCCTTAGGTGACCAAAGTTTCGAGTTATCAATATATATATATTGTATAGATCAAAGAGTTTATAATAAACCTAGAGGTAAGACCCGGTCACGTCACATAGCCGCAAATAGAATGCCCGGCAGCCATCTTTGCTTACGGCAAGCGATCGCAAACACGGTGTCAAGGCTAGTGCTAACGAAAGTAGTTTTTTTCGGAAGGCCTCAGTATTTTATTCTTGTTCATTCCTCTTTAGAGATGGGGGTTCAAATTCATCCTTACATTTTGTATTTTGTCATAATTCATAATGTTTGTTTTTTTTTCTTTTGGTGGGATTACATTTTTTACATTTTCGTGGATCACCCAATCCATAAATTGAGTCTGCTCATTACTAGTACTACTGTAATCCCCTTTCAAACAATTTGAAAGACCTATTATTTTAGGTTTGGATTTGTTTACTTTAGCCGTACTGTCTAGGTCGAGGCAGGCTTGTCGTAAATTGGCCGCCATCTTTATTTCACGTACCGACGACGCCAGGCGGAGACTTGCGTAGCGCTAGTCTGACCTCTAGCTATGTATAACCTCTTTGATATAGATATATCTTCATTAGGGGCCTAATTTTTTAAAAATTACTATGTACGGGTTACGGGTAACTGTTAAAAAAAAACACTTTCATTTCCTAAGTTTATTCCAATCATCATAATTATACGATGTTATTTATGTATTTATTTATTCATTTATTTATTTATGTTAATATTTTCTTAAATGATTGAATAGTCCAATGTTTTGCAGCTGTTGCAAAGTTAAATCAGAGTTAAGCTGTAACAAAATTTACTTAATTCTTGAATGACCTTCTCAAAGCTGACCAAAGCTTCAGGAATCAATCGTACCGGTAATCTTCCTAATTCAACTGATCAACTCCCATTAGCCACTCGGAAGACTCATTTAAAAAAACAACTAGCTCACTAGGAAATTATCATGAGAAATCTTCTAATTTACATTTCCAATAATTTGACATTAATTTGTCTGTATCATATTATAATGGAGCTAGCGCCAAAACATTGTGGCACCTAAGGCTCAAAAACTAAGAAACGGACACAAACCAAATTTGCCATGTTGATTTGGACAAAAAAAAAGGGTGTGCATGACACTTTTTGTTTTTCAAAATAATCTTTGGTTTGATTGCAAATTGACTTAAAACACAAAATAATAAAAGCAAAAAATGGATTTTTCGATAGACCATTCCAGTACGAACTGTTTCCTGTTTGATACGTTTCCTGTAATCACTAACAACCTGAAAGCAACAGTACCAGTACTCGAGTATTCATATTTTTCGTTGCCTTTCTGTCTGTTCATTAAAAAAAATGTATTATCAGTTGTGTCATTAATAAAAAAAAATTGAACTCTCTCATATCTGAACAATTGTCGGAGTCACTGGGAAAACATAAACTGAAGCTAAAAGACCTATAACCTGCGAACTATAAATACTCAGATATTTTTTTTTGTATCAGTTTTAAATTCGGACAAATACAGTTATTGACACATCACTATCAGCTGGAACAAAGACAACAATGGAAGCGCGGCGATTACAGTTGCAAAAATGAGCAAAAGTGAAGTTTTTCAGTTGGAAAAGCAAAATGCAGACGTTATAGATTTAATAAATATCTAGATCTAGATAGTTTCGTGTGTGTAGTTTAACCTCAGTAAGAAGTTCAGATCTAGAGAGTAGATTTAAAGCTCTGCAAATTTTCTTCCACGTGTGTGTAGTTAACCTCAGTAAGAAGCTCAGATCTAGAGAGTAGATTTAAAGCTCTGCAAATTTTCTTCCACGTGTGTGTAGTTTAACCTCAGTAAGAAGCTCAGATCTAGAGTAGAGAGTAGATTTAAAGCTCTGCAAATTTTCTTCCACGAGTTTACCTTTCTTTTTATTGGCTTAGATCTAGCAAATAAAGTACATTGACATTGTGAAAATTAATCGTCTTGGAATGTCCTGAAATAAAATTTGCCTCATCATGCCCCGCTCAAAAAAACGTTCATCGTTAACTAGCAGAATTACTCGACAGTTACGAAAGAGAGAGCAAACTAGAATTGTCAGAGATGTAGGAAATAATGACATTGAGAATGAAACAACTGTAGAAGTAAATCTAGAAGATGCGGATAGAATAGGAGTGGCAACTCGAGCTCATGATGAAACACCGTTACAACCTATCATTAATCAAGCCATCCTGGATGGAGACGATGATGATACAAATCAAATTCAAAGAGAACCTGCTAGAGCACGACGAAGAAAAAAAGATTATGTTGGGTGTGGACGACAAGTAGACAGCGAAAATTTTGATGAGTGTCACAAATCCCAGACTGGGAGATGTAATAGTTTATGACAGGACGACAATCACGAACAACAAGTGTAATACTTAACAAAACAGCCCATCAGACTCACACATTTATTAAACATAATTATACATATAATAGCGCAATTACATACATTATATTATTGAAATGAACTGCCGTACAACGGCCTTATTCTCACACACACTCTCCCTCGGATCCACAATCCGGTAGTTACTCCTAAAGGCACTTCGGCCTCAGCCTCTCCCCTCAGGGTCTTAATAGCACATTAATAATTTACTGGCACCGCAGTCTCTCAATATCCCCTCCCTATTGTCATACACCTTAGCACTCCCCTAGCACCTCAGCAGGGCAATACACATTATTATTTCCATAGCCATCAACATGGCAACAACATAGTATCAGTTCACTAGCCTATCAACATGGCAACAACATAGTATCAGTTCACTAGCCTATCAACAGGGCAACAATATAGTATCTCATTCACTCTCATATCTACGTCCCTGTCCGTGGCCTGACTGCCACGACTTTATGTGCCTCTACTGTCCGGTACTGACAGCCTCACTTCTGGCCTATGTGTGGCCTCCGGCCCTAGGCTGGCCTATCCCCTGTGCTCATCGAGGTGGCTCTGCGGCCCGTCCCCGACACCTACAAGAATAACATTACATTGGTATAATACCCTACCATTTCTATTCGCTCCACCTCTCCTTACAATCCATGAAGCGTACACACACTAGTTCACCTTTCACTCACCACACATCTTACGGTAACACACTTCCATCGGAGTACACACTACTCACTCGCGCTACAAATCCATGAACTCACTTTCATCTATCGCTCGTGGCGCACATTGCTATATCCAATATCAAGGACTTCCACATTCCTCACATATACTTATTCACATCATGGTAATAGACGAATATAATATAATACATCAATCATAATAATCAATCAACGTTCTACATACCAGTCATTACTGGAACAACACTCATCCGTCTCCCGACTGCTTTCACTTATGTCCGCCCGCTGGGCTCTTATTCACAGGTCCGCTCCGTCGGACCTTCTAACTTGCAGTGATAGTTATACAGCGCTTTCGCCTCCTTCAGACCCCTCCACTACTCACAACAGCACGCTTAACTTGCTGTCTACTGTGAGTCCTTCTTACTCTACACCCGCTCTGTAGCAATCCCCTTAATTGCACTCACTCCACTCGTGACATCATCCCCCACCCCAAAAAAATTAATGCAATTAATTTCAAATCGCATCAAGATGACTGTCAACGAGTGAGCGTGAGCAATACCTACACTAAAAAAACTGACCTAGCAGTTCCCCTAGTATATAGAATACCGAAATCAGGGGAAAATATGGGGATCAATATGGCCTGAAATATGCATATTATATATGTGTCACATCATGAATAGCTAACTAACCACCATACTTAATACAGAATCAAAAACCATTCAACCTATCAACCATTCTTCATACCATATTTATAATGTCAATATTTTAAAGTCGACTCATTCACACAGATCCTGTCAATGTTCCTGTCCTCCGATGTATAAGCTCCTGAAATCTTCCCCTAGGCTCGACTAAGGTAGTCGGCGATATGATTGCTGGTTCCTGGAATTGGTTGAATAACGAAGGTATACGGCTGCAAAGCCAATGCCCATCTAGACAAGCGTGGGCTGGACGAACGATTCTTCGACAAAAATGTCAGTGGCTTGTGGTCTGTCTGGATACAAAATTCTCGTCCCATGAGATAACGTCCTAGTTTCTGGACGGACCAGACAATGGCAAGACACTCACGCTCTATCACAGAATACTTTCTTTCTCTCTGCAATAACTTCCTACTGACATAACATACAGGATGGAGACATTCGTTCTTCTCCTGTAGAGGACAAGCGCCGACACCAGAGTCCGACGCATCCGTTCTGAGGATAAAATTAGATCGAAAATCGGGTAATATCCGAATGGGTGACGATGATAATGCTGTCACCAAATTATCAAATGATGTCTGACATTCAGACGTCCACTGGACTTTATCGGGTTGTCCCTTCTTAGTAAGGTCAGTAAGAGAAGATGACAAGGAGGAAAAATTTGGAATGAACTTTCTGTAATAATTTAAAATTCCCACTAAGCTTCTGACTTGTTTCTTTGTTTTAGGGATTTGCAACCCTACCAACTTGTCAATTTTTGTTTCTTCAGGTCTCTGAACACCTCTACCCACAATATGTCCTAAGAATATTATCTCTGGACATGCCAAATCCATCTTTGCGGGTTTAGCAGTTAACCCAAAATGACGTAATCGTTGAAAAATTACTGTTAGTGTCTGAATATGGTCAGACCATGTCGACGTATGGCATGCTATATCATCAAAGAATGACACGACATTAGGTATGTCCTTCAACACTAGTATGAGAATACAGATACTCTGGTCTCTCATGAAACCTCTGCAGCATATCAACGTGGAAAACCTTTACTGATCCATCAATGTGGATAGCGTAATCTACCTTCGAAACAACTCGCTCAATAACATAAGGGCCTTTCCATGTCATCAATAACTTATTATGGTCCGTAGGTAACAACAACAGGACCTTGTCTCCTGGCTTAAAAATTCTCAATTTGGAACCTCTATCTTTATAGTCTTTTGCTCTTTTCGAAGCGATACTAGAAGCTTCTTCTGCCATAGTGCGCTCTGAAGATAATCTTTCTCTTAAATCAACAAGGTCTATCGAAACCCTTTTAACCGTTTCCGAGACCGTGGGGATCTTCTGAAGAGGAGCCTGGGGTGTACGAGCCTTATGCGTCGTCTTTTGGCACGCACTGCACGTCTTACAATATAACCCTACATCTCTATGTATCGATGGCCAATAAAAATATTTCAGGACTCTCTCCTTGGTTCTAGCACTTCCCATGTGGCCCGCTAATGGAACATCATGGGCCAGACGCAATACTGTAGCAATCAACGACCGTGGCACGACGACTTGCTTTTCAACGGAAGCCACTGTGACGTACATACGGAGCAGAATGCCCCCCTGGACAAAAAAAGAAGATGACCCGTTTTTATATTTCCTCGTTTTCTCCGTTCGCGCCTCCCCAAAACATGGGTTTAATGATGGGTCCTCCCTTTGTAATCTCGCCAAGCGCTCTGGCGTGATATCTAGGTTGACCGCTGGCGTCGCCAAAGGTCTAATCTTATCTTTATCCGCTACCCGTCGACGTGTTTCGACCGCGGCGCAAAAGTCAATACCTTTTGATTGCGACCATGCTTGCACGTTCTCATCTGAAGGGGAAACCACCCGTGATACATTCCCAATGATGAGCTGGGCGCCTGGAAAACAACCAACGACTGCCTCGACTTCCCCGCTAAGGAAAGGTGTATCTATCATTATTCTTGCCATGGGTAATTTCTCAATGGCCCCCGAAAATTGGATGCACGGGACAGTCTCACCTGTAAGCTGTGAATCCCGAATGCAATCCCTATGCACTCCCACAACGGTAGATCCTGTATCTCGTAAAACCGAGACCGGTTCGTCCCCAACAAACCCCGGATAAACCCTAAGACCACCTCCTGTATGACATGAATTTATAACGGGGATCTTTCTCCCACAAGGTAAAACACCGGAAGATAATAACTTCTCACAACTGGGACACTTAGAATACTGTCCGCCTCCGTTGTCCGATGTAACGCACGCAGCCGCATGATGAAATTTATTTGGGGAACATGGACTGGAGCTACTGTCCACGTTCGCCGCTATCCTACCTGCAGGGCAGTTCACGCTGATGTGATCTGCTCTTCCGCAGTTCCAACACTTCGCGGCCCTACACTCGCGTGAAAAGTGACCCACGCGTCCGCAAGTCCAACACTCCGCTCCCTGTGCTGTACTAGGCCTGGGTCCCCGTGACCCATCGCGACCGGAACTAAAGTCCCTATGCCGTCGGTCATCGGCAAAGGTCACAACTCGCCCCCGGCCATTACCGCGACCTAGCCCTCCTGCTCGGTCAAACTTACCGGGTCCATATGCCGGTGATTGGTGATAGCCCCTACGCTGCCCCTGGGCTTGCCCGCTATAGGCACCACGCTGACGCGACCTGTCCCCAAGTCCTGCCGGCGACCCCTCGACAACGGCGACGTACCCAGCATCTTGGACGTACGCCCTGGCGACTGGTTTGGACGGATGCGCCGTACGGTATGCCTCCGCCAACTTAGACGCCTCCTGCACCGTCGCGGGTTCGTTCTCTTTCAGGAAAGCCACCAGATCTTTGTGGCACGACGCGTACAGCTGGTCACGGATCATTAAGTCTTTCAGTTTAGCGAAATCCGTGCCCACATGCGCCAAGTCTACCCAGTTCGCGAAATACTCAGTTAGTCTCGCGACGAAGGCAGCAAAGTCCTCCCTGGTATCTGCACGTGCTCGCCTAAACTGCTCCCGGAAATATTCCTCGGTACGCGCAAATCGGCGAAGCAGCAAAGCCTTCAGCTTATCGTAATCTTGCACGTCTTCGCGCTGTAGCTCTTTAAAGTAGGTTAACGCTCGCCCCTGCAATAGCGATGCCAGGTACGTGGCCCATAATTCCTTATTTTCCCCCCATTGCAATTGTGCGTTCAGTTCGAACCTGTAAAGGAAGGCGTCTATGTCGTCCTTCCGGTCGTCGAACGTAGGGAGCTTAATCCTAACGCCACCTTTATTGTGTACCTGCCGGTCAACTGTTTCCGTTGGCGTATTCTTTTTGCTTTCTAATTCTGCGATTCTTACTCGCGCGTCTGTCTCCCGCTCTTGAGCTTCTATCTCCTTTAACTTTAACTCCCTCTCCTTTTCCTGAGCCTCTTTTTCCTGCTCTCTATCCTTAGCACGCTCATCGCGCAAATCCGCCTGCTGTTCTTTAATCCAGCCGCGTAGCTCTTCTCCCTCCAGGCCAAGTTCCTTACCCAACTTCATTAGTTGTTGGAGTTCCGCCATTTCACAGATTTATGGTTATGGTATCTATAGATAGGTAGGAAGAGGGACAAGAGAATACGTCTTCCTGCGGAACAGAGAAGATATCGACGCTACAATCTAAACAAAAATACAGGTCCCTACAGAACTGTTCACTGTGATGAACGAAGTTCCAAAGTTTACCACACCTTTTTAAAAGGATAAACTAAGTTCAACACAGCAAACCCGCGCCACCGCCCGTATAATCTATAACGACAACAAAAACAGCAAAACAGCGGAAAAAGACAGAAGAAATGACAGCCCTTAATCCAGGGTACAAAATTTTTGACTTTTACTTAACTTTGACCCTAGATTTCAATTTCTCCCCTTCCTCGGAGCTCTGGCTGCTTGACCTCTACAGGCTGGCACGCACACTCTCTGCAGAAATTTAAGTACACATTAATACATATTCATCAAAATACATGCATCAATACATATTATTATTCATAAACATACATAAATCATATCATCAAAATTCCATTCATCCCACGAACAAAGACAACAGCACGAATTCCTAGCACAACAGAAAAACAACTAGATATAACGAATACACAATGTCAAAATGACCACAGGTAAACAGGACGAGCCCCCAGTGTCACAACGGACGAGCCCCCAGTGTCACAAATCCCAGACTGGGAGATGTAATAGTTTATGACAGGACGACAATCACGAACAACAAGTGTAATACTTAACAAAACAGCCCATCAGACTCACACACTTATTAAACATAATTATACATATAATAGCGCAATTACATACATTATATTATTGAAATGAACTGCCGTACAACGGCCTTATTCTCACACACACTCTCCCTCGGATCCACAATCCGGTAGTTACTCCTAAAGGCACTTCGGCCTCAGCCTCTCCCCTCAGGGTCTTAATAGCACATTAATAATTTACTGGCACCGCAGTCTCTCAATATCCCCTCCCTATTGTCATACACCTTAGCACTCCCCTAGCACCTCAGCAGGGCAATACACATTATTATTTCCATAGCCATCAACATGGCAACAACATAGTATCAGTTCACTAGCCTATCAACATGGCAACAACATAGTATCAGTTCACTAGCCTATCAACAGGGCAACAATATAGTATCTCATTCACTCTCATATCTACGTCCCTGTCCGTGGCCTGACTGCCACGACTTTATGTGCCTCTACTGTCCGGTACTGACAGCCTCACTTCTGGCCTATGTGTGGCCTCCGGCCCTAGGCTGGCCTATCCCCTGTGCTCATCGAGGTGGCTCTGCGGCCCGTCCCCGACACCTACAAGAATAACATTACATTGGTATAATACCCTACCATTTCTATTCGCTCCACCTCTCCTTACAATCCATGAAGCGTACACACACTAGTTCACCTTTCACTCACCACACATCTTACGGTAACACACTTCCATCGGAGTACACACTACTCACTCGCGCTACAAATCCATGAACTCACTTTCATCTATCGCTCGTGGCGCACATTGCTATATCCAATATCAAGGACTTCCACATTCCTCACATATACTTATTCACATCATGGTAATAGACGAATATAATATAATACATCAATCATAATAATCAATCAACGTTCTACATACCAGTCATTACTGGAACAACACTCATCCGTCTCCCGACTGCTTTCACTTATGTCCGCCCGCTGGGCTCTTATTCACAGGTCCGCTCCGTCGGACCTTCTAACTTGCAGTGATAGTTATACAGCGCTTTCGCCTCCTTCAGACCCCCCCCCCCACTACTCACAACAGCACGCTTAACTTGCTGTCTACTGTGAGTCCTTCTTACTCTACACCCGCTCTGTAGCAATCCCCTTAATTGCACTCACTCCACTCGTGACAATGAGAACATTCATCGTGTAATAGAACAACACAACGACGGGCAAATGGCTGTCATCTGTGAACATTGTCGTGCGTTACGATGGTCGTCAGAGCGCTCTTCTTTTTGCTGCGGAAATGGAAAAGTTGTGATTGAATTTCCTCCACCACCACCACCAGTTTTGATGACGTATCATAATGTCAACAAGAGAGAATTTATGACAGTGTAGATTCGGTGGAAGAGAATGAACATCAATATCCATTAGAATTCATCAACAAACTTTGTCCATCGGGGCTTCCTCCTCATCGTCTATCTCTCAGACGCCACTGTATTGTGATGCTGCTTCGTAACCTGGACCCTCACAACGGTCATTGCAATGGAACTCGATATGTTGTAGATCAACTCCATGCTCACGTCATTGATGCCACAATTGCATCTGGGCCACATGCTGGGAAAATAATATTTATTCCACGCATTCCTCTGATACCATCGGAAAATACATTTCCATTTCAAATGAAGAGAAAACAGTTTCCAATTCGTGTTGCATTTTCTATAACTGCTAACAAAGCACAAGGGCAAACATTGCAAAGAGTTGGTGTGGCCTTGAACACACCCTTTTTTAGCCATGGGCAATTATACGTCGCTCTGAGTAGAGTTGGAACAAAAGAAAATCTGAGAGTGCATGCACAACAATTTCCTGATCATCCCGGAGTATATACAGACAACATTGTTTACAGTGAGATGCTCCGCAACTGATGTGGTAAGTGATGTTTGTACCTTTTATTATATGGCGCTAGCTCCTTTATAATATGATTCCAACATGGCTATTTACATCAGATCATTTCTTCACTCCACTATACCTTTTTTTTCATCTTCTCAAAAACAAAAAAACAACAACCAAAAAACCCCACTACATTTTGTACTTAACTCACTCTTCTTCAGGAGATATTTGTGCGGCTTATTATACACTAACATTTTTTTTTCAGTTCATATATTTGCGTCTTTTTTTTTTTTTTTCATTATATGTGGTATTTCGTTATAGCTTTTTAGGTACTCAACTAACAAGTTTTTGTCACCGTGTCCGTTCGTAGAACGGGTATACTTGCTAGTCTCAATAATTATGCTATCTCATGCCCAGCCTCTGATCGGATCATCAGATTTCACCCTGGGCGATATGGGAGAGAGAGGAGGAGGGGGGGGGGGTGATTTAAGAAAACTAGCTGGAAGTGAGTCCGTCAAGGACTCAACAAAGAGGCGATCTGCTGTTTCAAAAAAAAAAACTTAATCTATGGGAAGGTCTTAATTTTCATAAGAAAATAATATTATACAAAGTCACGACGTCAGTTATGAAGGAAAACGTATTTCTGAGATGATTAATTTTCTCGTAGGTGTGAGTTAATTTCTGTGTGATTTTTATCTTGAATTTTTGATAAAGATTTTGGGATTACAGAACTTACTTAGTTTTATGCTATTTCCAAAACTAAAATTTCCTTTAGTCTGAAATCAAATTAATATTATTATAAACCTCATCATTGTTGCTGGGATCCGTGGATGAAGACTTTTATTTATTTTTTAAAATTATATTTCATTTTATTTTGTTTTGTGACCAAGAGATAATTAGACACCTGGCGCATTTTTATTTATTTACTTCATTTTGTTTTTATTTATTAATTAGCCTAATTAAATGAATCAGATGTCTACTTATCTCTTGGTGACAATAAAAAAAAAAAAATAATGATAATAATAAAATCTTCATTCAGGCATTCCGACAGCAATATTGTAGTTTTGTATTCAGTTCCTGTTGAAATTAAATCTGTTTTGGAAACTTTTTTTTTTTTTAAACTTTATTTATAATTGCAGGACAACTAAAAACCAGAGGGAATGCAGTTGAAGTATAAAAAAAAAAACTTGAATGTTTACTTAATTCACTTCACAAATATTACGCGTTTGTATTTCTGCACTTCAGCAGTGAATTATTCACATCCAGATACACTGTTCTCTAGGTCTAAATATTATAAAAACAATTTTCTGACCTCTTTGCCCTTCATTGTATTAATATGTGCATTATTATGACTAGTAACTGCCCCATTCTTCGCATGATAAAAAACAAAGCTCACCACTCCAGACCGAAAGGAATCAGCACAAAGACATTGATGTCGAGACACTTTGGGTCATCCACATAAAATCGGCGATCAATAGATAGATAGAATAGTATTACAGTAGTACACAGTGCACAGTAGTGCGCACCGAGCATTTTTCATGGGCTCATGTGTTCGTAAAAAATGATCTAAATATTTACGCACAGTTTTCTTGGTATGAATGAATGGCACTCACCTCATCTGTATAACACTATACTCGGTATCACTATCAAAGTTTTCTTGGCGTGGCTGGATCGTGAACTCTAGTTTACATTTCCGGTAAGAGGCGGAAATGACGAAATTGACGGAAGTACATTATCACGTCGTATTCGCAATCATGAATTGATAACTGATAATTATAACTGAATTTCTGGGAAAAGTAAAGAGTTTCAGGAAAAAATGAGCACGACACGTACAGGCTTAATAAATTTTACATACATGTGCCAAGTTTCATTTCTCTACGTTGCGCAGTAAAAAAGCCTTTGCGGTCGCAAAGTTGGGCCCAAGCTTCATTATTATATGATAATGTATTTCTTTTCAATCAGACAAAACAACCAGTAGATCTAAGGAAGATTTTGGAATTCGCTACACGGTAAGACACCAGTGTGAACTTTACTGTGCAGAACAGGGAAAAAGACACGGAGATGTTTTAGTCTAAACAAGGGAATTCTCTGCAGAGCTGAAATTTACGATGCGTCTGAGCGGTGTTTTTTTTTTTTTTATGGTTATAATTGTTGAAACGGGCTCGTGCTATTTGGCATGATAGGCGATAGATCACAGTGAACACAACCCGGTTTATTTTCTATTCGGTTTTGTCATTGGGCTACAGTCCCTTAACAGCGGGGTTTTTATTATTAATTTAGTTTAAACAAAGCAAAAATGACCAATAAGGAGACTAGACCAATATACGACCTGGCGGCATACTGAAATATGCTTTCCATGGCACCTTGATTCGCGTTATTGTACCGTATTAGCGCCTTAGAGCGATTAATTTATAGATCAATGATCCTTCGCGGAGAATCTGATTTTTAAAGAGTCTGTTGTTAAGGGAACGTAATTTTCTTACAAAGCCAAGGGAAAACACTGAGTTGTGTTTACTGTTTTGCTATACCGTGCAGTGCAAAATACCATCGTCCCTCTCAAAACGGCCATTTTTAAAAAGCTGTGAAGGAAATCCACAGCCTCGCAATATTTTATTTTCTGTCGAATTATTTTTCAGAACAATTTATCCATAAACTGGTTCGGTAAAAACCTGGCTTATTCCATTAGTTTTCATCTCCGGAAGTTTCATTACCGTTCGTTCTACCGTTTTCTGTGTTGTTTTTTACCAAAAGAACATAGCCTGTAAGTTACCAAATTATAATTAAAGTAGATTTGACGTTTCCAGTGATGTAAAAGACAGAAGCGTTTGTGGTTGTTGTCGAGAGAGTTATGGAGATCATGTTCCCAATTTGTAGCTCACATACTATGACACCCCCCCCCCCCTTCCTCCGATCATATACAACTGAAAAGCCTCTGGATTTTTTTTTTTGTTCACACAGCTTGTAATCAGCGACAGAATCCTAATGTCGAAACGCTTCTCGCGAATCAAAAGCAAACAAAACCATAATTATGTAAAATTTCTCTGTTCAAGACATCAACAAATCTTGGCTTGAAAAGCTGTCGGCAAAACATTTTTCTATAGGAAAAGCATTTTATTTATTATATATTTATTTATTTATTTAATTTTATTTCACTTTCGCGAACTGCGCGTGAAAAAAAAAGTGTTTAAATTAAAACCGCACGTTTTGGAAAAAAAAAGTGTGAACATAAATTAATATTGTCTTTCCAGGTTGCTGCGTTTTTCGGACATAACAGAAAATACATTTCATTGGATTAGTTGAGGTCCGTGGATTTTTCTAGTTCTTGTTTTTAAATAATGGGGCCATTTTTGAATCGCAAGAAACAGACTATATCGGAGTAACGCGTTGCGCATCTCGCGCGCCACTATTGGCTGTAGTATTCGTAGTCTGATTTGCCAATTCCGCGCCTCGGCAACTGACACCTTGTCACTTACGAATAAGGCGGAGCCAACTCGACTTGACTCGATCACGTTTGCGGTCGCTGAGTTCACAAGGTTTCCATGGCCTCGTTTTCGCTCTGGGGAAAAGTAGGTCACACTACAACACGGCAATCGGCAATTTCCAATGGTCTGGACAGCCAACAGCGATGTAGTGGTTGTTGTATGTGCACTATGGGGACGTCTCAGCAGATGATGGCAGTTTTAGACTTAGCTATGAAAGCGAACATTCCCGAAAACGAGTGCACAGTGCACAGCAAGTAAAAATGATTTTTGAAAGGCTCAAGTTAGAAGCGAGCTTTGGAAATACAGAAAGTCTGTCGTTGATAGAAAAGATGGAGATTGGGAGGATATGAAAAAGATGTGCGGAAGGGAAAAACACATTTGGGATGCAGGATGAAATGGCCCCGGAAAGGTTTAGATGGGAGGTATTGCTGTAGTTGTTTGGCAGACAAAAACCCATTCTAAGTTTCTATATAATTACGTTCGGATTTAGTAAATTAATGAACTTTCATCTGTGAGTCTAGCGCTAGTTTTGGGGACTTTGGAGTAATACAGTAGTCCCATTTTGTTGTCGCGCGTTGAGGACGAGGTCTAGATAAGATAAACTACACAAGTGTAAATGAGTCAGACGGACGAACATTTGCATAACGTTTTACCAATCCGAGTTGCCCTCGCCAGCTATCGTTATCTTGTAGCCTCATTGACAACCACAGCATTAAGGTTTGTGGGAACGAGCATTGCAATACTTCTCCATCTCCACAACAGCAGGCCTTTTGTACTGGGTTAGGCTCAGTTCAAGAACGGTGATTAATTAATATATTTTATGCAGCTGTACCGTACGCGCCAGCTAGAAGCAATGGAGTCTGGCTTACGTAGATTTACTTTAAACTTGGATTAAAATGGCCCACCAGTTTCTCTTCCACAAATCTAATTCTTGCCTGAGTTTTGTTTGTGACCCTTATAGACCGGCGAGTTTGCCATTAATGATCGAGTTACAGTAAATCTTATCCTCCCAAAATGCTTGTCTATATAAATGTATGCGTTTTACTGTAGTAATTATCCCAGCTTGGATAAGTCTTGTTTACGTCACGCTTAATTACCTCTCTTGTTCTTTTACAATGATTTTAGTCACTTTTGGTGTAATTAAGCTGGTTCCCACAGCTTATATCTGGGCCGTTTAATATGATTAGTTCCTGCCTTCTGTTCAGTGAGATATTCAAACTGTCTCGTAAATAACACAGGGTTTTGTTTCACTGTTGCCGAGCTCCAGTCGAGGATGTGGGTGGTCCTGGTAGATTTATAGGCCAACCAACAGCTTGGCTAGGGATGTATGCAAATGCTATTGTCTGACGAACCGTCCCAGCCACATCACCGTCACGTGATGCCTTGGAAGTCCTGGTGATGGGACATGTCCTCAACCCATGCAAATAACCATGTCCCAGGATTGGGTATTAAAAAAATAATAAATAAAATAATGTTTTTATCAGCTTGCGTAGTCGCGTACTGTAATGAGTGAACCTTTATTTTCTGCGTTTTAATTAAACTCCTGCTTCTGATTAACGTCAAAAATGATTCTCCACAAATAAATATAGTTGTATATTAGTGATCGCACCTAAATTTCTAAGTATAGAGTTAAACTTGTCTGTCTGTTCTCCCGAAACAGTGTAATCTTCAAAACCTATTCTTACAAAACAGTGTAATCTTCAAAACCTATTCTTACAAAACAGTGTAATCTTCAAAACCTATTCTTACAAAACAGTGTAATCTTCAAAACCTATTCTTACAAAACAGTGTAATCTTCAAAACCTATTCTTACAAAACAGTGTAATCTTCAAAACCTATTCTCACAAAACAGTGTAATCTTCAAAACCTATTCTTACAAAACAGTGTAATCTTCAAAACCTATTCTCACAAAACAGTGTAATCTTCAAAACATATTCTCACAAAACAGTGTAATCTTCAAAACATATTCTCACAAAACGGTGTAATTTTCAAAACCTATTCTCACAAAACGGTGTCAAGTTACGTTTGAATACCTATTCCCATAAATGTAAAGGTGCACAGTTAATCTTGAATATCTACTCCCACAAACGGTGTAATATTAATCTTGAATGCCACCTTTACCAACGGTGCACAGTTAATATCGAATACCACTATACTGGCTATCCGCACAAACGGTGTAGAATTAATCTCAAACACCCAAGATCACAAACGGTGCAGAGTTAAAGTGAAACATAGACTATCACAAACGATGCAGAGTTAAAAGTGAATGCAAATTTAATGTGTTAAAGTTTGTAGCATGAAGACTAGTGGTAAATAAAATACACTACTCCAATAGACACAAAACACACCGGATGACATCAGTTGACGCTATTGTTTTGAAGATTAGCTAAAACAACAACAAACAAAATAAAGAGACAAAACAAGAGTTGGAGCAGAAACTTCAAAAGAACAATAAGACACGAAGCGAAACATCAAATGCCAACTTGGCTATCAGCCGTGAAACTATTTTCATATTTCTATGATAGCTTTACATTAGACCTGGATCTGAAAATTTAGGAGAATCTGGAGTGAATGTTGATGCAAGTACCTAGGTCCCCCAGGTTTTTTTGCTTTAGGGGTACTTATTGTAAACCCTTTTGTGACTCCAGAGCTAGAGTGCTCCTCCCGGCATGCTCCTAACAACAGCGTTGATCAATTCTTTCAGATTTTCTTTTTGTTTTCCTCCTGTTTTCTTTGGTTTTGTTGTTGAAAGGGTAGGGGCCAGGGTTAGGGATTCAATAAGATTTAGGGTTGAGAATAAGGACGGGGTTAGGGATAGGTAGGTATACGTACGTGCCCCTAGCAGGGGACGGGAAAACATCGCTTCGTTTGACATTCTATCTGCACATAAAGTTTTCCGTAGAAGGTACTGATAAAATTCTACTCTCTGCATCAAATTCTAAGCACACAGAACTGACCAACACAGCTAAGGGGAAAAAGTTATACTGTGTTGTGTTTATGACAAAGAATACGACAATGTGTGTGGGTTTTCTAAGGAGAGGAAGGGGGGCGTTCGGCTGGTGCAGGTTAAATTTGCTTGATACAAGATTTCATACTTCGTCAAAATCAGGAAATAGATGGTCTTCATGACGATGCATCAAGAACAAAATATCTCGGTATTTTTTCAAGAGAGGGGAAAAGGGTTGAATACATTTTTGGAAGGAAGTGTATATCCGTACAGCATGTTGTATGAATATGGACAGTGCATATCCGTACAACATGTTTACCAAAAAGCGCAACTGATGAAGGTTTATTAAGTCTTTTATTGTTCGTTTTTTTCACTTGACAAAGGCGAAAGCCGAAAATATGTGTATTTTCTGTCTTCTCTTTAGTTTGCTTTGTATTGTTTGGGTTTTATTTCTCACGCGGGGCTTTGCAACATACAACCTTTTCTTTTTGCCCAATTTTGACTTTGCTTATAGCCCTGCTGCGACCCCACAGTTTTTCTGTGGTTTTTATGATATTTCGTGAATTTTTTACTACTGGTCGCATACCTCTTTTGTGCTGTATTGTGCTTCTCTGTTCCCTTTATTAAGTCTTTTATTGTTCGTTTTTTTCACTTGACAAAGCCGAAGGCCGAAAATTTGTGTATTTTCTGTCTTCTCTTTAGTTTGCTTTGTATTGTTTGGGTTTTATTTCTCACGCGGGGCTTTGCAACATACAACCTTTTCTTTTTGCCCAATTTTGACTTTGGAACAAAACTTGGTATGGTGTTCAAGAATTTAAAGTGACAACACATGGAATAGTCAGATGGACCTGGGGGCGTGAGGGTCTAGTCAGTTTGTATCAATGGGCGGTAGTCAGATTGTCTAATCAGGCGAAAAGGGGTTGGGGTGATCGACGTACACTCAAGTATATTATTAGCGCTGATCACGCAATCTCCGAGCAGAAGTCGGATTGTTTTGCTACTAAGCCGATTCATATTTTTAAAAACTATGCAAATTAACAAGGTTAGTAATATAGAATTCCGGTGTGTGTTCTACGTCATCGAATTGTGTGGGTTGTACGGATATGTGCTTCCTTTTTGGAAATCAAAACTTCCGCCCGTCTCACATCTTTTGAAATTTTACCGTATGGACACAAACTTCCGGGGCATCAGGTGTTTGAACACATTGTTTTTAATTTTTTTTTGTGTGTGAACTTCAGAATATTCTTCTTGTAGCCTACGTGCATTTTCCAGAACGAGAAGACCCAGAATTCGCTGCCCGAAAACTTAATAGATGTACAAGACACTGAAATGTTCAAGAAACGTCTTAAAGTTGATCTACACCTTATCAAATTTGATGGAATACAACCACTGCCGTGTTTGACCGTCGTCGCATGTTTTAGTATGTTCTTACTACTGGTGAACTGAATGGGTGTTAGAATGTCTGTAAAATGCTTAGATCTTCTATTACGTTGTTACAACCATACTAGATTAGGTACCCGGCATTGTCCGGGATAAACCTGCCAACTCACCGTTCCATCTCTCTCTCTCTCTTAGGTCTACAAAGCTTCCCATATTCTAGTCTTACTACAGGTTTTATGCGCACCAGAGCACTACGCACTCATTTATGGTACAGAAATTGTGCGCACTGAATTGAACGCGTATTGATATCGTTTTCCGGTGCGGTGGGCTTACTACGGGGAGCTAAAACAAAGATCATTGTAATTTACATTTTTACAACTTTTTATTTAAAAATAACTGAAAGTTTAATCAACACAATCGGTCGATACAAAAGCGATTGGGCTGGATTAGTTGTCACTTTGAAAAATTAACTTTATAATTTTTTAAACTGTCATTTAGGCTGTAGAGTCGAGCAAAAAAAAGGGCCAAATTTGCACCACAATGAATTACTCCCGCCACTATTTTTTTTTTTTTACTAGATGAAGTTCCCGGCATCATCCGGGATAAACCTGTGAACCCATCTCTCTCTCTCTTTTGGTCTAGAAAGCTTCCTATAATTATTCTAGTCTTACTACAGATTTCATGCACACCAGAGCGCACTCATTTCTGGCAGGGAAATTGCCCGCACCGAACTGAACACGTATTAATACATCGTTTCCGGTGCAGTGAGTTTACTACTGGGAGCCAAAACAAAGATCATTGTATTTTACATTTTTGCGACTTTTAATTTAAAAATACCTGAGACTTGAATCAATACAATCGGTCGATACAAAAGCGATTGGACTGGATTCGTTGATACTCAGGAAAATTAACTTTATCATTTTTGAAACTGTCATTTAGGCTGTAGTGCCGAGCAAAAAAAAAGGGCATAATTGCACCACAATGAATTACTCCAGTCACTATTTTTTTTAATAATAAGATAATACCCGGTACTTGATGAAGTTCCCGGCATTGTCCGGGACAAACCTGTGAACCCACCGTTCTATCTCTCTCTCTTTCTTTTTGGTCTACAAAGCTTCCCAGATTCTAGTTTTACTACAGATTTCATGCGCACCAGAGCACTACGCACTCATTTCTGGTAGGGAAATTGTGCGCACCGAACTGAACGCGTATTATAACATCGTTTTCGGTGCGGTGAGCTTACTATAAGGAGCCAAAATAAAGATCATCGTAATTTACATGTTTACAACATTTAATTTAAAATTACCTGAGACTTGAATCAACACAATCGGTCGATACAAAAGCGATTGGACTGGATTAGTTGACACTTAGGAAAATTAACTTTATAATTTTTGAAACTGTCATTTAGGCTGTAGGGTCGAGCAAAAAAGGGGGCAAAATTGCGCCACAATGAATTACTCCCACCATTATTTTTTTTTATAATAAGATAAGAGGATATTGTTATTATATTAGCAACAATAATAACTATCGAACCCTAATCGGTAAAATTATGGCTAAGCATCAGTGTCGTTGTCTAGTTTGTATGTGAGTGTGTTTGAATTTTTTTTTTTTTTTTTGTGATGAGGGATGAACAAGCCAAGGCTCAACTTAAACCTAGAGGAAACTTGATTACGGATCCACAACGTTCACAATGAAACTGGTTTTATTACATTCACAATTTTTGAAAAGGTGACAGTTAAAGTGAACTGAGGCAAGAGATTCCATAAGATAATAATTACAGTTTCATTTGCAGCGTTTCATCTGCCCAAGCCTCCAACGGAAATAAAATAATTCTTATATCAACAGAACCATTCACCGTCCGCGTGAACAAACTTCTAATGGCTTGGCTGAAACAAAACGATTTAATGAATTTAAAAAATCATCTTACCATAATAATTGTGCTAGAGGGTGAACCTGTAAGCAGCTAAAACTTCGCGTCTACGATATAATTTTTTATAAAACTTGGTGTACTGCATCAATTTTTGACGAAGAGTTACGTGGACACATTCATTTTGAACAAAAATCAGTCTTTACTATTATTTATATTAATTTAATTTTAAGCGAAAAGTGTGACCGGAAATTACGTCCTTGGCCTCACTTTACACACTGGTGGTCAAATATCAACGTAATCACATGTCTGTAACTGTACGTAAGTTCTTAAGTTCTATTAATCATGGCATCGAATCCAAACGCTGCTTTTAATTTTAGTCTAGATAATAGGTTGGGCTTCCTATAAAGAATCTGCCAAGATTTATCTTGCGCGGGTCGGCTAGTGTTATAAATGAAGAAAGTCTTCCATTGAAATCATGAAAGGTGTTTTAACTGTTGAGCCTTAAATTCTACAAAATAATTATCATGTTACGCCCAGAAAGAACTAAAGATGTACGTGGGCATATTTTAATAGGTTTTGAAGTTCGCTATACTTTTAACACTTCCGTCGACATTGAACCACAACTGAGTTGAACAGAAGAAAGAGTTCCGACATTAATTGGAGCCGTGAAAAAAAAAAAACCTCATTTTCTTCGAGTAGAATTAAAAAGTATGACAGGAAATTTCGTTCTGCGCCTCAATTTACACATTGGTGATCGAAACTCAACTTTAAAAATCACATCTGTATATTGCCCGAGTCAGCGGACAAACTAGATCTACTATCATAATTATTATCACTGGTGGCCAAACCGCGGCTCGCGAGCCACATGCGGCTCTTTGACTTTCAATATGTGGCTCGTGGAAATCTGTTGGTTGAGCTCTTTTTTCATCGCAGTGAATATAATTAATTATATCAAGACAAAAAATAATTATCATTAATATCTCTCTTCTTTTTTACCCTTTTAGTTTTATTTTTAGCAGTCTACTTTTATCACTGAAACGCAAATTGGCACGTTTTTCTTAGATGTTCTCGTAGTTCACTGCCGTAGTTAATACGTGCAGTATGGTTAAAACAATCATCAGCCAAGATTTTGAAAACATTTGGTACATAATTAATGTGTACTTTGTGACTACTGAAACTATTGCAGCTTAACAGTTTAAAAAACTGCACGCATGAGTAAATGTTGCATACATGTATTTCTTAATATCCATGTAAATTTTTTAAAACAAAATATGTATAACAATAAAAATGTGTCTGCAAATTTTGTTCACATCTCATGGCTCTCGAACACAATCATCTGAAGTTTATGGTATGTGGTTCTTACATTAAGCAAGTTACTTTGGCCACCCCTGATTATATTGTTTAAGCTAAGTTGTTCTAGGTACACAGTCTGAATCACAACTAGAGGGGAGTTTGGCGGGGGGGGGGGGGGGGTACAGAGAAGGATCTAGGAAAGCATCACCTCTTGAAACTTTCCTACGGCTTCAGCAATTAGACATGGACGCAAACAAGCAAATCACCATTGTGAAAAGACAATGTAAAAAAAACATACGACATTCTGTCACCGCTCAGATAGAAACCTAGTGGACTGAAACGTGCGATAGTTACGTGTCAATTATTGTCGTGTTTATTGAAGAGCCCATCTTGCCAACGTCTTGCTACAACTGTTAAGGCCTGTTTATACTGGTAGGTTTTAGGAATGAAAAAAAGGAATGTGGGATTGTGTGGGAAGAACTCTCCTGGCTTTCCGTCTTTTGCTTTCCGATTTCCCCCTTCGAAACGTTGTTTGTTTACAGTGGTCCGTTTTCTGAATGAGAAGCGATGCGCATCGTTTGTTTTGATCATGTTTCGAAGGGGGAAATCGGAAAAACAAAAGACGGAAAGCCAGGAGAGTTCTTCCCACACAGTCCCCCATTCCTTTTTACTATTCCTAGAACCTACCAGTGTAAACAGGCCTTTACAGTTCTGTAAATCGTCTAAAAACATGCTGTGTATGTAAACTACACTTTTTTGGTTAACGTGTAAGACTGATTGTTTAAAACTTGTTAATACCCACTTTGGTACATCTGCAGAGCCAATAACGTGGTGTATTCTCAGTATAAACAGCGTTTCTTTTTGAAAACAAAAATGTACATTAAACCACATCTCCAGACTTCTAACATATTCTCATTTTCTTAGTCATTTTTAACAAATTTCCTGTCATGCAAAGATATTTTATATAGATACATTATTAAATACAAAACAAAATTCTTAGATAAAATTAAATAAGATGGGATTTGGGATTTCAAAAAAAAAAAAAAAAAAATGGTCATCCCCTAAATTAAATGAGAACAAAATTTGCCATAAAAAATGCTTAGAGATCTATCCCAAAAATTAATTAATTAAGACAGAATCTACTATGAAAAAAAATAAATAAAGCCCGATCCCCAAAATTGTAACTATAGACCATTTTAATTTACCGCCCTCCATATCACGTGATTTGCAAACAAAATGGCGGCGTGCCTCACTTGTAGGGCGGAAGCGGTGGACAACGGTCGAACGATGCCATCCTCTTGTTGGGCACCCAACTGTACAAACACGTTACGTGCTGGTTCTGGCATAAAAATGCATCTTTGCTTTGAAGGTGCACATATTCAGATGCCATCATCAAGGCAAGTTGAGGTTTTTGCCCTACACGGTGCTTTTCGAAGCCGTGCGGCTCCCCGCAAACAACCGTAACGCGGAAGTTGAAAAGGTCTATAAGATCAAATTGGCAATGAAAAAACGAACAATGTATAAGCTGGCTACTCTGTGTCACAAAAATGTATGTACAAAAACACACCAACCTTATTCAACTGATCTTTTGACTCCCTGTGTACCATCACGACATCATTCTTAGATCATCTGCTGACACTAAAAAGTTTTAAATTTCTCTGATGTCCCTTAAAACCATGGGTGAAAAATCGTTTTCTGTTCAAGGGCCTCAGATTTGGAATTCTCTGCCTCTGTCTTTGGGAGAGACTGAACATTTTATGACTTTTAAACATTGGCTGAAGAGTCATCTTTTTATACTCCGAATGTCCATTTCTGGTTTTCTCCCGAGTATGCCTGCGTATTGTGTGTGTGATTATATGATATAAATGTTGTAAAGCGCTTAGAACCTGGTTGTTAACGGCCTGAAGCGCTATATAAATGCCGTGTATTATTATTATTATTTAATTAGATCTAATATTATTAAAAATGATGCCCATCTCCATTGACACACATAAGAATAATGCCCAAACTGGTTTGTTTCACTTACGTCACCAGAAAGTGTTCTGCATCCCCTCCCTTAGTGCACGGCGGCTGAGCATGTGCATTCGCAAACACAAGCTGTCATCAAAAAAGAAGAATTGAAACTTTTGTGAGAATGAAACATTAATATGGACTTGGAACTACCGACGAAAGACGAACTATATAATTCATTTCCGAGGAGCACAGATTCTGTGACGTCAAGTGAAACTAACCAATAAAACATATCATTCCTGCGTGATCACAAAAATATCTATAACAATAATTCTCGATAAGAAAATACTTTTGTCCAATGTTGTTTTTTTTTATCACAGCAAGCAGAACTAGGCTGTAATAGTTAGGGGAAAAGAGAAGCCGAAGAGAGAAAAATACCCAGCATGCGCACATGCAAAGATTAGCCCTAATCCAAAAAGAAGAATTGAAACTCCCGGTAAAACGAAAAATGTGGCCCTGAACTTTCCGACGAAAGACGAAATAAAATTTATAATTTCACAGGAGCACATAATGCATAATAATTATTCCAGGTATCCTGTTTGGTTGTTTTTTGTTTTTTTTTTTGACCGAAATGTTTCGTCAATCAGAGCTTGCCCAGCCATACAGTGTACTTCACCTGAAATTTAAGGGAGCATTATAACAAAAGAAGTAAATGAATAAGTAGACTAAGTGAGTAAATAAATAATTGAGGAAATAAACAATTCTTTCGAAAAATCGAAGTTTTACCGTTAACTTTGGAGATTCAAAATTTATTACTAGTTTAAAATTATGACTAAAAGCAAAGATTAAAAAGACTAAAACAAAAATTCTGTATAAAATGTTCGGTAAGAAATAACGACTGGATTCTGCGCTTCAGCCAAAAATTCAAAGCGATTCTTTCACGGAAGAGATGGGCTGGGCTCTTTGTAATGGTAACTGCGTCACTGGGCTGTTTCTATTGACCCCACAGAACCTGTGCTCAATAAAATTATGGATTTGATTTCGTCATTTGTCGGACGTTCAGACACCACATTTTTTTTTTCGTTCCACGAAGAGTCTTAATTCTTCTTTCTTGTTTTTAAATTACGGCTAATCTTTGCGACTTCCTCATAATTAAATAATCAATGATTACCCTTCCAATATTAATTCTAGAATTACTGTGCTTTCCAGATCGAGCCTAATTCCAAGTCCATTTAGACAGTACAGCATTCAATTTTAGCTCGCTATTTGCGTTTGTTATATAGTCCAACACCCCTCACCGAAAAGCATCTTTGTAGGGACCTACACATTATGAACTGGTCCATAATCAGTGATTACCAAGGACAAAGAGGACTTGACAACACCCAGAAGCTATCTTGAGCATAGCCTGTATTCGTCCACGCGGCCCCGTAGACAGCAGAATAGTGGGGATAAACATAGGCTTATAATCAAAGTTAGACCTGATTTTACCTAGATTTATGCATGTTTTTCACTATGCGGTCGTTTTCATCCTAATCGAAAGGTAGGCTTACGGAGTAGAGTGAAAGAGTTTGTGCGGATTTTTTTTGTTTGTTTGAGGTAATCTAAGAATAATTTACTCTACGCACAGCAAGAGCTATCAAAGCATAATAATAGTCTAGATCTAGATAACTGTGATCAAAATCAGTCCAACATATCAAGGACATCACTTCATTTGATAGGTCGAGCGAACTTATACGGCAATGGTAGATAGCCACTTCTCCGAGATCGCTGCACATCGTTGTGTCACAAAGATGCCTCTTAAGCACTTTCTGCCATTTAATGTCAATGTGTCCTTTTCGAGAAACTTTATGAGATGATAGAATAACAAAATCTCTGGCTATGAATATGACAATGAAAACTTACCGTTCAAATTATATTTTAAAAAACGGACGAAAAATATGCGTTTGTAAGTCTGTTAGTATAAATGAATGGTATTTTCAGATTAGTTTGACTTGTAAATTGCTACATTCCCGTCCTGTTGACAAGAATAGTCCGCTCTTTAGATTTTGCAGTGCCTAGCACCCGTTTCATTGTTTTAGTCTCTGCATTTATAATTATGTGAATATGATGTACCCATACGTCCAATTATGAGGATCTTACTAGCTTAAATTCTGGTTACCCTCTGCAGAGGGCCACGCTTCGCCCCTGACCATTACATAAGCATATCATATCTTAATAACAAGCTTCTTACATGAAGTAATGTGGCATGGAACCTTTGTAAAATATGGCACACACCTAGCTATAACGTCTTGTTGTGGCGATTTCTGTATCTTTCTCTGTTTACTTTCACATAATTATGTATTATTTTGTTACCTCTGGATCAGGTCGAAAACTCTACTTCAAGGGTGATTTCAAATGCTCTTGTCAAAACAGATGATAAAATAATAAAATGTTCAGATATGTTTGATCTAGTTTTATATCAGAAAAAGAAAGTCGCGGAAGTAATTCATTGTGGTGCAATTTTGGCTTTTTTTTTGCTCGACACTACAGCCTAAATGACAGTTTTAAAAATTATAAAATTAATTTTTGTCAGATGTCAACTAATCTAACAAAATCACTCTGGTATCGAATTGTCGGGTTCTTTGAAGTTTCAGGCAATCTTTTAAATATATTGTTATAATGGTAAAAATACAATGACCTAATTACATGTTTGGTTGTTGTTTTTTTTGGGTATTATCAGCCCTGTGCATGGAAGACTGTGTTTGACGTGCGTTCAACTTGAAAATTAATTAGATGGAGGTAGGACGGATACAAAAAAGAGAAACCGGGGAGAGAGAGAGAGAGAGAGAGAGATGGACAGAAGAAGAAAACAACGCCGACCAAAAACAAGACTCAGGGACTAAGGATGAGTTAGAAATCCACTATTTTGTCCTTGGTCCGAGAAGTCGCAGGTCTTATCTACTGGTCTTATCTTATTATGAAAAATAATATATATATAGTGGGGCGAGTAATTCATTGTGGTGAAATTTTGGCTTTGTGTGTGTGTGTGTGTTTCCTCGACGCTAGACACTTTTTTTTTTCCCTCGGCGCTACAGACTGAATGACTCTTTAAAAAATTATAAAGTTAATTTTCTTAAAATGTCAACTAATCCAGTCCAATCGCTTTTGTATCGACCAACTGTGTTGATTCAAGTTTCAGGTTTTTGTAAATAAAAGGTTGTAAACATGTAAAATACAAGTACCCGTTCAATTCGGTGCGCACAATTTCCCTACAAGAAATGAGTGCATAGGGCTTGGTGTGAATGAAACCTGTAGTAAGACTAGAATATGGGATGCTTTGTAGACCAAAAAGAGAGAGAGATCGGACAGTGGGCTCACAGGTAGTCAAGTAAAAGATAATTTCATCGTTGAACGCTGATCTTTTTTATCTCGTTGAAGACCACTAGTCACGAATTCTGTTTTTTCTTTTTTTGCATTAGTGAAAAAGGTTTGGTTCTTTGCGCCAGCGGTTCTCTTCCATAGTATGGCAGTAAGGGCAGTTCTTGCAAGAACATGAAAACCATTACTAACCACTAGTCACATAACTTCGGCAGGTGGAGATTCCATGCAATTCCATAAACATTTGGCTGATAAAATTATTATTTCCTGTCTTCTTGTAAAGTGACATCAATTTTATTTGCCTCGTCATACACTGTGTCCCGCGTATGCCACAGAAATAAATATATTAACTTGATTAGGATTCAACTTCTAATGACCCCTCGACAAACTTCTTTCATCACGCTTGAAAAAAAAAAAACCAAACAAAGGGGAAAAAAACGTAGATATTAAACTTCCTGGTGAATATGAATATTCATCATCAACTTCAATAGATCTAGTCTTGTAAATCATTTAGGGTATATTCCTACATATCCATGATTTATTTAGAAGTTCTTGTTTTATTGCTATTTTGACACAATATTTATATATCAATATAGCCGACGCATGTTAAGAATACTTACGTTCACTTAAACGCATGGAAAAAAAATCTAGTACGTGAATTCTGTATACACAACATAATAGTATCCAACCAGAGACTTTGTCATAGTAGCAAGACTTTCCCAGAAAGCCGGAAAGAACATATTGTAAACGTAACAAGGTGTTTCGGGGAAAATATAATTAAATAAATTGTGCTGTTCTACGAACGTTCAAAATAAATTAAAAAAAAAAAAAAACAGAAAAGAAAATACAAGACATGTGGCCGTATGCATAATCAATGCGTAAACTAAAGTAAATACGTTGACTGGTGTTAACGCAAGAAATGAATACAATTTCTCGTGTTAACACCAGTCAACGTATTTACTTTAGTTCACGCATTGATTATGCATACGGCCAATGGTGGGGTAAAAGGAACGATTGAGTAGGATGCCCCGGGGTGAGGTGATTAATTTGGGGGAGGGGGGTAGATGGGAAGAGCATCGTCGCCCTCATTCCACAACTTTACTGCCTAAGTCATGTTTTCGTGTTTTTTGTTAAATCAAAGAAAACTGTTTACTTAGAATATAGTGGTAGCTGTTGTTAGGGAAGCGTAGTATTTTACATGGAAAGGTACGCCTGAACAGTGAACACAAGTCAGTATTTTCTCTATTTGGCTTTGTAATTAGACTACGGTCCTCCAACAACAGTCTAAAATGATGATTTAGGTGGATGGGGGTTTTCGTTTTAAAACTCATGTCAACAAAACAAAACAATGTAACTGTTGAATGAGGCAAAGTTAGTGATAGTCTGATTAAGGTGAGCATTTCATCTCAAAACACCCCAAAAATGTCTTAGGCTATATTAAAATGACTGGCGATATTACTGAAGAGTTGATTGCAATTTCGTTCTTGTTTTAACTGTTGTAGCTTTTTAACATTATTATTTACACTGCCGTTCTCTGGCCATTTTCTTTATTAAATTCCCCGTTATGATTATCACCTGCCGCCTCTTCTTCTACTTCAGCAACATCTTCATTATTGGCCTGACAGGGTTCGGGTTTTAAGTATGTGTTCGTACTCAATAACAATCAACTTCAAATTGACCGTTTCCACGGACGCTTCACGAACAGCCTCCTGACGACAACATCCTGAAATGGCCGCTAAAATAAGAACAAAAACAAAGTCTCGTGTTTCTCAGGGAATTCCGCACTCATTTCAAAATCCCACTGATAAATCTATAAATTTATTGCGATCTATTTTGGACAGAATTAGATTTCTGTATTTGTTATGTTAAAATTAAAACATTCTAGTGATAGGTAGATCTATCTGGGAAGGTTAAATCTTCCAGGATTTCCAAAGGGCACAGAATTTTTATCTTTTGTCTATTTCCGGAAAATCGGAAACCGGGAAGAAATAATGAACCCAATAATATTGTCATTTATAATATAGTCAATAATATTATCAATTATCATTTGGCCAATAGACTATTTCTGGTCTGTCTGTATTTTTAGTTATCCCAGTCAAATGTCTCGCGGCAATTTCAGAAACTGGGGTGTCCCGAGCTGGTAATAAAATATTGTTTTGTCAGCGATTAGGATTAAGAGAATATGCAAACAGTGCCAAGTTCAAGGTTGTCACATCTCCAGGTAGGTCTGACACAGAAGCTGTTTCAGGCTTTGTTGTTACTGAGTATTCACGGTGGAACTGAAATTCAATGAAACACTGAAAATCATGGAGATTTCAGTAAACTTTAAGTTTTAGGTTTGGCTTTGTGTAATGATGATCAATACTGGATTTAGGCGTTTATCAGCTACATAAGCTACTGTTTAGGGCGTCACATTTCGTGGAGGATCACGGCATTTCAGATTTTAAAAAATTATATATATTATGATTCTTTATTTTGCAACTAATGTTAACCCTTTGACTACTGACGGTTTGAAAGCTAGATTTTCTCAAATCTCTCTCTCTCTCTCTCTCTCTCTCTCTCTCTCTCTCTCTCTCTCTCTCTCTCTCTCTCTCTCTCTCTCTCTCTCTCTAGCTGGATTCTTTGACACTTAAGAAATTAACTTTATAATTTTTGAAACAGTCATTCAGGCTGCAGCGCCGAGCAAAAAAAAAAAGGACCAAAATATTGTACCACAATGAATGATTACTCCCGCCACTATTTTTGTTTATAATTAAATAAGATGATTGTTATTACAGCGGGCATTAAATCAGGTCCAGACTGGGTACACATTGCATGATTCACTGAAGTAAGGATTGCTATTTCCAACTGATCGCAGTTAATAAAGAAATTGGCAAAAATATGACTTATCAGTCACATGAGAAGCCATAAGTCATGAAAGAACAGTCTTTCCATTCTGTCCTCTGTGTCCTTTAGTTCTCTTTATTGTCCATGTGTTGAAATTCTCAACAATTTCTGTTCTTTATTCCTCTGGTGTTGTTAAGGTCATCATCATACCTGATGGACGAACTATTATTATTATTATTATTATTTTATAAATAGTTTCAATAATTAGATCTACCACTGTAAAAAGATAATGGTGAAAAAGAAATTTATTAGATAACAATTCAAAATGGTTGAGGAATTGAGAAAACTTGGGATAGGGAGTGGAGGAATGTGGCCTATGACAACCGCAGTGGTCGGGAAACGTTTGCCTACGTATGTCAAAATAGCACGATCAAACAGAAAAATGTTGGCCTTTTTTTTTTCATCACAATCATCGTTTCTGACACGCTGGTCAGCCTTGGATTATTTAGCTTGCTTTTGTCCTTTCCTTTTTTTTTTTATGGGAAGTGCACATCCGTACAACACACACAATTCGACGACGTAGAACACACACCGGAATACTATATATATTACTGACCTTGTTAATTTGCATAGTTTTTAAAAATATGAATCGGCTTAGTAGCAAAACAATCCGACTTCTGCTCGGAGATTGCCTGATCTGCGCTAATAATATACTTGAGTGTACATCTATCACCAATGGCTACCCCAACCCCTTTTCGCCTGATTACTCAATCTGTCTACCGCCCATTGATACAAACTAACTAGACCCTCACGCCCCCAGGTCCATCTGACTATTCCATGTGTTGTCACTTTAAATTCGTGAACACCATACCAAGTTTTGTTTCAGCAAACCTTCACCAGTCGCGCTTTTGGTAAACATGTTGTACGGATATATATATACTGTCCACAATCCATTCAACATGTTGTACGGATATACACTTCCTTTTTTTTTTTTATCTCATCGCCATCACAACCCCCCCCCCCTCCCCCGAGGCAACCAGACACATATACAACACTCATAATTATACACACACACAGACAAACACACAATCCAAACCCTGTCCCTCCCCCTGCCTTCACGTTATCTCGTGACAACCCAACACCACCCTCCTTTCTACATCCCCTCCTGTCTGCCTACAACAAGAACGTTGCAGTTCGAAACAGCTTGATCAGAACCTAAAGATGGAAAATAATGAGCTGAAATTATTCAAACCTTTCACACGAAGACAGGAATACTAAATTTCTCGTGCGGTGACCTATACAAGAAAAATAGCGGTGAAACAGTTCCGTGGGAGACGATTTAGACATATATTTTCCTTCGTAGTTAAATTATGAAGGTTCTAAGTGTCTGTCTGATGTACTCCCAAAGTCTGATCTTAAACTGAAGAAACCATAAACATTTTAGGAGCCTCTAGTTTAAGCTCACTGGCTCAGTGTAAGAAAACGACGGCCCGTCGTGCTCAGCAATTTGGTCTTCCTGTTCTAAAAAGGAGCCAAGATTACATTGAACTCCGCCGCTGGATCGATGTGTTCTTTATGCTGACCCGGCTTCGCGCGGGGCCTTGCGCGTGTCTTCTCAATGTCAAGGACAAAGTATCGATTTGCTCAGCAGGGCAACCTGCTTGGCCATTACTTGAGAGTGAGCGAACAGCGCAGAGTGGAGTGGAGAAAGAGAGAGAGAGAGAGAGAGAGAGAGAGAGAGAGAGAGGCATAGGGAAGGAGGACGATGGTGAAAATGGGTTAATTGGGAATGCAGAGATGAGAGGAGGAGGTAGTGTAGGACAGTGACGGAGGTATGAAAAAGAGACAAGATGGAGAGACAAGTGGAACATTTTTGACGGAAAGAAGGCGGTGGACGGAGAAATGAAAACAATACGGCAGAGACAGGGAAGGGGAGGTTTGGGCAAAGAGGCAAGGGAGTTGGAAAGGGGGGAGGGGTTTAAAAATTTACTTCATGGTGAAAGACAGGGAAGGATTAAGCTGGGTTGCCATGTGTACGGAAACGGAAACGGAAACGGCAAAAAATCCCTCATATAGTAAAATGAAAAAGTGTTTCCATGTGTACGGAAACGGCGTGCGGAAACATTCTCTCTGTTTCACTACTTGAAGGCTCTTTGACGTTTCCGTTGCCGTTTCCGTTTCCGTATACATGAGAACTCAGCTTTAGTGTTTAGCGGGTGGTGAGATAGGGCAGGCAAGAGAAATGAAAAATATATTAATAGAGAGAGGGGGTGGAGAGATACACAGAGAGAAGGCGGGGAGAGAGATAGAGAGAGGGAAAGAGAGAGAGAGAGAGAGGCGAGGGGGAAGAGAGGCAGAGAGATACAGAAGGACAGAGAGAGAGAAATATTTAGGAGTAAAGCACGTGCCGCATCATGACGTCTTTCCAAGGATATCTGATCTGGATTCTGACCGTGCATGAGAAAGACACGACAAACAGTGGAGTCAAAGAGAGACGGAGAAATTGGACAAATAATGGGGGGGGGGGGGGGAGGGGATGCCGGGAGAAGAGATGTCTAAGGCAATGACTATGATGAGTATAGTAAAAGCATTTTTTACAGTAAAGACAGGGCGAGAGAGAGAGAGAAAGAATCAAACCATGAAAGGCATAGTGAACGACAGGAAAAGGAGGATAGACAGAAGAACAAAAAAAGATGTGCAGTACGAAGAAATACACATGAGTTCACAACAATAACAAATAAGGTGTAATTATATTGAATGCTACAAGTGTGACTTTCTGAAAGTAAATGCAGGAAGGCAATTTGCAGTGGGACATGACGTCACTGTCATAAGATAGTTGCCTTAGTCATTTTTCAGTGTTTTTGAGATGAAATGTGAGTGTGCATGAGAAAACCCGGTATAAGTCGGCAGAGCTGATTTTGAGAAAAACGGCTTTGAAGTGAAAATAATGGGTCCGACACAAACCTCCAACTTGGCTGTTGTTTAGGGGACCGTGGCATGTTACAGGGTAAACTGTAGACGAGCAGTGAACACTACTCACTATGATCTCTATAACGGCTTTGTAATTAGACTACGGCCTCCTAACAAGATCCAAAAACTTCCGACTCGGCTGTTGCTAGGGGACCGTGGCATGTTACAGGGTAAACTGTAGATGAGCAGTGAACACTACTCACTATGATCTCTATAACTGCTTAGTTATTAGACTACGGTCTCCTAACAGCAATCACTCCAATATTACTTGGTCAATTAGCTATGGCCACTAATACGATTAAATGCCATTTTCTCAAAATCTTGTTTTAGGGGGGTCATTGTCTTCAATTTATCACAAATGTCTTGTCTTTTATTATATGTACAGAACTCAAAATGTCATGTTGCCGACTTATACCGGGTTTTCTCATGCACACTCACAAATGCTCATCTAAATCAGACAATCATGTTGCACGCACCAGTTACATTGTTTTGTTTCGAAGACGTTTTTAAACTAAAACCCACATCCACCTAAACCACCATTTAGACTTGTTAGGGAAGCGTAGACAATTAATTACAAAGCCAAAAAGAGAAAATACTGAGTTGTGTTCACTGTTCAGCTACAGATTTCTATGTACAATATTACGCTAACAACAGTTACCATTATATTCGAAGTGAACAATTTTCTTTGATTTTCAAAAAACATAAAAATAAGAGTTAGGCAATTATGTTATGATCGTGACAGTAAAAGGTTTGACATGATTATGCCGCACGAAATTCAAAACTTCTCAGGTCATTTCGTCAAAACTGAGTCAATGGTCACTTTGAACACCTCTCATGGTTTGTTTAATTCACTCAGGTCATCCAAACCTATGACGCGACCATACGCCATCTTATCAATACTTCTCCAGTCAGCATGCCTACGTCAATCCGACGTAGGTTTGTACAGGATTTCCGTATGGGTGATAGGATTAACGTAGGGGTTGTTTCCCAACATCAAACCGACATCGGCACGATGTCGCAATCAACTGATTTACGTAGGAACGATGTTATCCCTATATTATGCAAATTTGACATCTGAATCAGTCCTACCTGAAGGATTGACGTAAGCATATTGGCTGGGTCGTCTTTCGTCGGAATGCCATTGTGTGTTGTTCTCCTGAGAGTTGCAATTCTTCTGTTTGGATTACAACTGATCTCCGAGAGAGAGCATGCTCAGCCACCGTTCTTTGCAAATGAGCGTGCTCAGCCGCCGTGCACACACGAGTGGGGATGCCATGCCGCCAACATCACAGTTTTTGGATGATGCAAGGTGAAAGAAACCAAAAACACAGTACATGTACTGAGAAGAAGAAAAAACTAGGACACAGACTGATAATCTTACGTGGAACCAACGAATATGACAAACAAATAGAGGGACAGACATTCAAGTGTTGAGGAGACAGACAGACTGCAAACAGACAGACAGACAGACAGACAGACAGACTGGAAAAAACTCAAAAACTCTTTCGGTCATAAGCCAATTATCATTTTTAATTTCCTTTTTGACTCATATTTACAACAAACAAACAAAAAAAATCTGGTGCAAGACCAATGACAGCCGGCATAATAAATTTTATCAGAGCATAGCAACGGGGACAAACATAGCACATAGCAACAGGAACAAATAGGGACAAACACAGCGACAGGGGCAAATAGGGACAAATATTGGAAAGGGGACACACAGTTTCAGGGACAAACAGATGAAAAGTACAGTATCCAAGACAGACAGACATAGCATGAAAACAAACACACGAATAGCATCGAAAACACGTGCAGAAATAGCATTAAAGACAACGTACAAAATAAACAGAACATTAAAGACACGTTATATAATTCTTTTTAAAAATTGATAAAAAATCAAAGACAAGCAAATAATTTTTTTTTAAAATTGATAAAAAATCAAAGACAAGCAAATAATTTTTTTTTTAAATTGATAAAAAATCAAAGACAAGCAAATAATTTTTTTTTAAAATTGATAAAAAATCAAAGACAAGCAAATAATTTTAAAAAAAAAAAAAAAAAGAAAAAAGAAGAAAACATAGCTTGAAAGACAGACATTCGCGCCAGAAACAGACACAGTATCAAAAACAAACAGACAGCCAGACACAGCATTAAAGACAAACATAATATCAGACAAAAGTAAAAAGTGGTCAAACGCTCAACACAGTTTTATCAGGAGCAAAAACAAATTCTACACTCTAAACAATACAACTACAAGCAAGTCATTCTCTCAATATGGCGTCCTTAGTTCCTGTCTGTTCTATCTCCATTCTCTGAAAAACTGGTATGCAGAAGAGATTATATAACAATTGCACACTTTGACACCTATTCAAAATGCATTGTGGCATTTATCAAGCTTGTTTTACAATTCCGATTTATTCTAACTCCTTATCATAATAACTAGAGCCGCAAGCGTTTAACGTCGAATTTCTCGGTTGTGCAAAAAAAAAAAAGTGGAGTTAGTACAAACTAGAACTTTTACTAAGGTCGCGACGCTATGAAGAAACAATCTGACACAATTTTGACAACAAAAGAAAGGTAAACAGTGCTGACGGTGAGACACTGCCAGAAAATCTTCACTAAGACAACAATTGTAGACCCACAGAGGAAATACAACTATGCAACTCTATACTCATAAAATTGCAAAACTGAGAAGAGTGGATGTTTAAAGTTTCCTTGTCCACCAGTTCCCTTTTGCAACTGAAAAGGTGATTTCTAATACATGTACGTTGAGATTGCACCTCTGTGGCCGTATTCTGGGTTCTCAGAGATGAGACTGATGAACCAAGTTTGTAACATAGAGGGGATAAGAGGGAAGATAAAAAAAAAATTTTTTTTTGTGAATACGGTTTTTTTTCCCTGTGATCTTGGACTCACACGTTGCTTTCCGCTGGAAGTGGATACGGGAATAGTCCAGCACGTAGAATCCATCTGAACATGGCAGATTCAAGAGGTGAACAATATGTCTTAGTGCCAATCTGTGCTGAATGACACTGCATAACATTTTCCACAGAAAAGTGATAAATGCAAAGTTTATAAACGTAGAAGAAAAACATTTTCAACCAGGCAATCACGGAAGAAAAAAAGTATGAGTAATTCTGTTTAACCCAGTTTTTAAAAAAGTCTGAATAACTTGTGGAATCGTCAACACACAAACATTTTATTTGGTTTTCATTTTAACACTTTTTTATTTTCATTTCTCTTGACACAAAGTAGGACAGACAGACAAGGAAACTAAGACAGGCCGACAAGAGGACAGATTTCAAACACCACATAAAATACACGACTGTCATGCGCCTGGCACAAACAACTGAAAAACCTGACCAGTATTGTGATATCACTTTTTGCCTTACTACCAGTACTGCGTGTTGGCCAATGCTCCTATTTATAAACATTACGCTAAAACAATCCTTTAACTTCTCGCATTTACCTTAAATTTGGTATTTAAGAACGCTGCACTCCTTTACGCATGTGCGGTGAAGGTTTCCTTCATCGATATCGTAAAATGTTGGAGCACTCCTGTTTTCAGTACCCCTTAAGCACTAACGCAAATACGCAGGCGTCAAGTACTGTACATTCAGGATTTTTTCAATTTCTTGCAATAATATCCTTTAACGCTTATTTTACTTTAATTAACGCAGTGATTATAAATACAGCACAAGAGCGGCTCAGCTAGGCCTGAGTGACCTATATAAACCCTTTCAGAATAACCAGTGCTCTATAAATACAGTATTGTCTTCAGCTGACATTTGCGACAGCGTCGGCCATTAATACAATCAGAAGCCGGCTGTTCTTGCCCCATGGACTAATAACACACTATACATGATGTTTTAAAATGCACGCACACGGGCAAAATAAATAATAAATCCTCCTAAAATGGGAGCTGAAGGAGGGTTTGGCAGTTATAATAATTTTTAGCTAAGTTCTCTCCACCGTGTGTGGTGGTTATTCTTTTAAGACAATAATTTGAAAACCTACATAACACTAAGACTTTGATACTATCACAGAACGCACACTAGCATCGTATAGGTCACTAAGAAAGAATATCAGAAACAAAGTAATACATTTTATCAAGTATCGGCTTCAGTTCAAACCACGAACAATATCTAAACATATCAAGAAGTCTTAATTACACAGTCAAAATGAGAAAACACTTGAGTTGTGTTCGCTATTCAACTGTAGCTTACTAAGTAAAATACCATATCCCTAACAACAGTAAAGAAAGAAAACTCAACCCTGATATGAATATTTGCCCTCATATTTTGAAAACAAAAAAAGAAAAAAGAAAGGACTACAGTGAAGTCAGGCGCGTATTTGACTTGCTATGTTGTAGCCATGCCTTAGTTTCAACCAAGACAGAGGATACCGAGATGGACCATACCTTCTTTCACTATGTCCACAACTTGCGCGCGTATAAGTACGATAAGTACTACTCACAGAGCTCTGTGGTACTAGTCTTTTTCGTTCCATTATGAAGAGGTGTGGTGCGAATTGTTGCATTGTTGCCATGGATGGTACGCGTGCAAGTTGAAGAACGGAATTTGGCGAATTGAACCGTTTCGATATCTTGTGTCTTGTTTCAATTTCCCTTTGACTCTGCAATCTGCCCTCTCCTTCGTATGTATGCGCATCTCCGCTCACTCTCCCCAGATTTCAATGTATGCAATCCCGCGACTTTACTTTAACGCAGCAAAAAGTCGCATGTGCGCTCCTGACCTAACTGAGAATGTTAAAATAAAAAAACGAATGTTAATCATACTCTCCAGGAATTTAGCTGTCTTATCTTATACATTTGACTGTGATTAACCTGGAGCGTTCACCATTGTCACTCTGTACGTAGGAGAGCAAAACGGTAACCATTAGCAACAACAACCAGAACAACAGTAACACCGGCAACGTTGCCATGGTCACGTGTACGAACGGCCAGAGTCTAGAAAGGTCAACCTGACAGAATAAAGTAAAACAAAACCATAACAAATCTGATTAAATGTGGAAAGAACAAACCAGAATAAACAGCTGTATCATTGTTTTCTTTTCTTTTTTTCTTCGCAGCGCTAATGTATTTTATCTGGGTTGTTTTTTTTAACCCAATTGTATTTTATCTTTTTTTTTTTTATTAATCCAATTGTATTTTATCTTTTTTTTTTTTTTTTGAAATCCATTTGTATTTTATCTTGTTTTAAAACCCAATTGTATCTTATCTTTTTTTTTAACCCAAATGTCTTTTATCTTTTTTTAACCCAATTGTATTTTATCTTTTTTTTTTTTTTTTTTACCCAATTGTATTTTATCTTTTTTTTTTTTTTTTTACCCAATTGTATTTTATCGGTTTTGGGGAACCCTACTGTCGTTTATTCCTTTTTTGCCATCCCTATTGTATTTTATTCCATTTTTGATGATCCTGCTGTGTTTAACCCCTTGTTGTTTTTCTCGCGAATCCTGTTGTGTTTCATCCGAGACTTGAGACATCGACATTGTTATCTATATCATCGTCAATTTGACCTTATTCACATATATGACTAAAAACCTGACGATTACAATACTTGACGAACTTCACAAACAATACTCAACACACGGCAGGATGCAACCTGACAATGCAATACTTGATACCTTAACGAACGATACTCAACCAAAAGGAAGCCAAGATACCACAAACAATAATAAACACCCTGCCATTAAGTAGTCGATTATGGCAAGATATCGCCTAGCATCAAATTCACTATCTAAATTTGCCATTATTCTCCAATTCCTTCCCCTCAGCTAATTTGGGGACTCAGCGTAAAAGTTGTAATAATTTAAGCTCCTATGTACACCAAGAAAAAATAGTACCTAAAATCATCACTCAAACAGCATATAAATTATACATAAACAAATGACACAGTAGTGATACCGTATATAAATACATAAATGGGATTTTTTTTTTCTTTTTTTTTTCATTCCGATGTGTATGCCACACATACACAGTTTATGAAGTCATAAATGGCTGAAAGGTTTTGGAAAAAATATCATGTTAAAGGACAAAAAAATATTTGGATGAAATGATCAAATTCGCACAACCAGAAGCTATGGACACATTGCTGCAAATATATGCACAGTATTTACATATCAGAGTCACCATGCACCATAATACATTGCCAAAGATAATACATGCACATAAATTACACACTGTACAAGGAATACATTACAATAAATAACCACCAGCCAAAACTAACTGGGTCCGACCGTCTTTAAAAAGAAAAAATTCACAGAAATGAAATAGTAATTAACAAAAAGACAAAGAAACTAGTTTCTATGCAGACTTTCCAAGTTTGCCTTTAAGGAACATTTCTAGTAGAACTTCAGAATCAAAATACATGCTCGAAATGGCATTCTACTAACTTCTCATTGATGTTGGAATCTTTTTTCAGGGCCGTCACTCACTCGCAAATTTCTTATAATCTCCAGAACTACACACTTTGGTTCATTAAATTTTTTTCAAGACACCATGATTGTGATAACAAGCGCTTCCTGGTGAAAAAAAAAAAAAATAAATAAAATTGGGAATTTCGCCGACTAATTTCTCACGCTTATTTTGATTAGTGTGGGAACAAAAAAAAGCTATATTTTCCAAGTTGCTACTAGAATACCGTATATTTGCGAAGCTGTTGCACTGATCACTGTAACTAATCCCAGCAAATATGACGTTTAATTGTATCCTTTCTGTACTATTATTTCTCACGGGAGGCTTGCATGATAAAAAGTTTTCTATTTTTGCCATACGTCGACTTTCCTTGTGGCGGGCAGCGTCCAAATCTAAATACATGAAATGGATACTAGCTACACAATCAGAATGAATCTGCCATACATTACAAAACCGTGGCTTCTAATGTTTTCTGTTCATGCGATATTTACAATTACACTTTCTACTACTTAAGGACAACTTAACCCCAATATCGTCATATCCATCGTAAATAAACCGTGTGATATTCATACATTTTCCACCGTCGATGGTACCATAAATAAATATGTACATAATAAATAAGCTTCGGAATCGATCCCTTCAGGAATAGTATAGAATATCCACGGGGATACGATACATGTACTTAAATAGGAATTACGTATGCACCACGTACATTGTGAAATAATAATTTTATGGAAATTAATGATAAATAGTTGTAGGGTGGATGCTGGAACACTGGCGAGGAAGATTCTTTTTTTTTTATGTACGAATTACTGTTTATAACTCTGCCGCCCGTTTATGTAGGAATTACTGTTTATAACTCTGCCGCCCGTTTATGTAGGAATTACTGTTTATAACTCTGCCGCCCGTTTATGTAGGAATTACTGTTTATAACTCTGCCGCCCGTTTATGTACGAATTACTGTTTATAACTCTGCCGCCCGTTTATGTAGGAATTACTGTTTATAACTCTGCCGCCCGTTTATGTACGAATTACTGTTTATAACTCTGCCGCCCGTTTATGTAGGAATTACTGTTTATAACTCTGCCGCCCGTTTTTTTTTTTTGGCGTTCTTCTTTCATAAAGGTGGTAAGTGAGCTTTTGAATTTTTCAGCTCATCCACCGTTCGAAGTGCTAAAAAGGATCACTCTTGTATTAAATATTGCAATCGAAACACTGGATAAAACGCACGAAGTTCCTTTTAAAACGAAGCTTGAATAAATATTTTCAACCTCAGACACAAATATCTGGTGATTTTGGAGGGGGTGGGGGTGGGGGGGGGGGGGTGACAAGTAATGCCCCATGTCATCTTAATCCCCTAGCGCTCAATGGTCCATATTTCTAACACGAAACATGACCTAGTTTTTTTTTATATTGTTTTTTTTTTTTAATGCAATTTCTAATTTATCAGTTGCGGACTTTTCGTGATTCAGTTTGATATTTTTGCAGTTTGTTTGACTGGTTTAACATAGATTTGCTTCCTTCATAAGCTTTGGATGTGGTTTTCAAAGTCTGTAAGTCTGGGCGGAAGAGGGTTAAATATTCCATTTGAAAGCTGGAAGGACACAGTGTTCACATTTCTCACGTGGATGACACAGCGATGAGACTCGGTTTCTACTATGTCTAGCTTGGGTAACAGCGGAAGAAAGTTACTCGTGTACTTTTTGCTCTTTCAGTTTCATTCACTGAGGCAATGCCCGTGGCCCGTGGAGGGGAAAAGAAACGCCTTGTTGGGATTCGTGACTTCGAGATGTAAAGAAGTGCGACGCAGCGGATTCCACTATTCACAATATTATAATATCGGGTACTTTGAGGGGGGGGGGGGGAGACATAGGAGGAGTCCATTAGTCAGTGCAGCTGGAGGCGAGGGGAGAAGAAAATGTATTGAGTAGGGAGAGGAGAAGGGGTCAATGGTGTGAAAAGATTTGTTTTTAAACGGAGGGGGGGGGGGAATAGTGTATTGTGTGCGAGAGAGAGAGAGACTGCAAGAGAGGAAAAACGAGAAAAGGGACGAGTAAGAGACAAGGATAGAGAGAGAGAAAAGCATACACAGAGCGAGAAAGAAACACACAGAGAGAGAGAGAGAGAGAAAGAAAGAGAGAGAGAGAGAGAGAGAGAGAGATAGAGATAGATAAAGAGAGAGAGAGAGAGATAGATAGATAGATAGATAGATAGATAGATAGATAGATAGATAGATAGATAGATAGATAGATAGATAGATAGATAGAAAGAGAGAGAGAGAGAGAGAGAGAGAGAGAGAGATCCAAACACTGAAACTCAAAATGAAAGTGAGAAGAAGATAGCAGAAATGAAAAAAAAAAGGGGATAAACGCCAGCCACACAGACTGAGTGAGCATTATTCTGTAATCCCCAGACAGACGCCACCGTAGACAGACTAGACTATAAATCAAGATAGATAATAGGCAGACTTTAATGATTTCCCTCCCGCCACGACTAGATCAATACCCGCTCTACAGAGCAGTCACCCCACCCCTCTCAATTGAGCCCTGCACACACAACATCATACTACATACACGACTTGAGCCAATATGCGGGAGAGAGTCCCTGCACGTGCGCTTGCCGCTCATTAAGCACTGCTCACTGTTACAGCTCATGTTTTATACATGATATCTTATTTCTCATCCCTTTAATATGCCACTTTTACGTGAAGTTTGGTGGCAATGAGTGGCTGCCTCAAGAACTGGGTCACTAGAATTATTCTCTTTTGGTCTATGAAGAGATTGCGCGATAAGGAAAAAAAAACAACTGCCCAGAGTGAGTGATAGACAGTAAAAGTATCTGTCAATGATTCTAATTATTAATATTTAATTTTTAAAAATTTGATTTTAAAACTTGCAGTATCAATCAATACATACTCTGCATGGCATGAATACGTTGTAAAAAATTGAGATTTTCATGTGTTGTTCTAGAATCCATTACAAAGGAATCCAGTGAAGAATGAAGTTTCTTATTAGTTTTATTACTGTTTTAAGATGAAAAAACCATAGACAGAATTTACTCTCGGTACATTTCTGGCGTAGATTTTGTTCCTAACTAACCTCAATTTTTCTTTGCGGGACTGAAGACATTGCCCAGGAATTCAGAACACCACCTGCCTCCTAATTTATATTACACTTATATTTCTTCCAGATATTTTTTTTTTTTTTAGGGGCACGAATTTGTGCTGAGCCAATAACTGACAAAAGAAGAAAAAAAAAGAATTTTCACAGACGACATAGATCTAGTTATGATAAGATGCGGTTACAGTGTAATTAAATGCCCTTGGACACTGTGACAGTAATGGGGACAAACGAAGAAGAAAAACAAACAAACCCCTCATATTTTGTTGTAATCAGAGCGGTTCTTTCAGTGGGATATGTCTGATTGTCGGAAAAGCCGCCCCAAAAACTAGTATTTTCATAGACCTGTCTTTGAAATGATATTTTTCAAAAATCGACCACAGAAATCTAAAATTAAAATTCTTGTAAGTGGGTCACACTCCAGGCGATCAAGCAGTTTCGTAACGATCGGTCTAAAAAGATCTTCATGAAAATAAATTTTCGTAAAAACGCGGATGGAGTAATATCTGTTTCTACGCCTAACCGGGTTCTTGACCTAGTTCATAATAACCATAATAATCATCATTTATTCTGTTCCTTTTCTGTTCCAACAAAAGCCACGAGCAATGTTCCCAACACACAGAAACCTGCCCTTATGCGTGACTGAGAGGTCTGGCTGGCGTGCTGTCGAAATTAGGACAACCAATTGCTTTGGAACAGTCGTCATAACAACAGATCTGTACTGTCAGTGACTGTGAGATCAGAAAAGCTACAGTCCACAATGTTCAAGCCACATAATAAATATAACACAGAATTACAAATCGCCTCTTCGGTATGTTCCGCCAACGCTCGATCCGCCATTTTAATTTGTCGTATGCGACAGCTGTTTACATCATTCTGTGGTTTCCTCGGGACCTCATGGTCATTATGCACATTTTTTATCTTTCGACATGGAGGAAAGTAGGTCTAATTCTACATGATAGCAAGCTAGTTAGATGTCGCCATTCATTTAGCCATCCATCTATCCATCCATCCGCCGGTCCGTTTGGCCGTCCATCCACCCACCCATTCATTCATCCATCTATCATCCATTTACTAGTGTATCCATTCATTAATCAGTCTCCTTATTCATCATCCATCAATTTAATCCATCCATCCATTCATTCATCCATCCATCCACGTATCCATCCATCCAATCATCCACCCACTCATCCATTTGCAGACTTGGGATCACACTGTAATCCTCACGAGAAATGCAACCCAAAATGAGGCAAGGCAGACCCTGCTCACTATCACACATACATGTTGCGACACGTGTGTTCGTAACCGTGCCACAAGTTTCGCAAGTTATAAAATACTCGTGATCTCTAGTCTTGATTTCCATTCACCTGAAATCTTAAAAATGACACAATACACGATTAACAAGGGTACACGGTATGATGTTCATATTGATAGCCAACTTCGCAAAATGCAACGCAATGCACAGTGGGCAGCGTCTATAGATACGAGATATCATACGACAAAACAAAATGGCGGGTCGAGAACCAGTTTTGTGACGCCACTCAATGGGGATTGTGCGTCTGCCTAATTATAAGTCTGTGGTTCAAGCCAAGCCCCACTATGAAAAAAAACTTATGAACACATCTAGGTCAAATTCTCTTTTCAGCACATTATTGACTCAAGGTTACATCGGTGGAAAGTGACGCCAACCTCTAAACTTGGCCAAGCAGAATGCTCTTCAAGCACGCGCGATTTGTCTCTCTCCAACGACTTCCTCTTGAGCCAACAAAACCAATAACTCTGTGTGACTTGACAATTCTTGCTGTTTTGCCGATGGATTATCTTAAAATCCCTTTCACTGGCTACACAGTTCTATTCAAGATACGATGTACTTGCTGTAGATATTGTATGGATATGGAAGAAAATGACATTTCAACATGGATGACCGGACCTTCCCTGATCCCGGATTTTCGCGGATATGCGGAACTCTGACAGCCTTGTAGAATGAACTGTGTTCGATCTTTTTATCTATGATATAATTTTGTGCGTCTAATAGTTTGGTTTCTTCATTACAAAATGAAAAGTGAGGTGTAAATGCCAAGGGTAGCAAATCTCCTAAAATAAAGATATAAACACACTAACTCCAAATTTAATACTTTCGTCTGAAAATTAGCCTAACTACAAAGGTCATGGAGTGGTGTGAATTACTGAAAGGAGAACGCAAAAGAAATACATGTATAATGTTTCCGCTGGTCTCGCGAGAGGGCTCCCTTGCAGTTGTATTTCTTGTATGGAAATGCTCGGGTATTCGATACGGTGTCGAATAATCGAATTATAATTAAACGAATGTTCGATATCCAAATAATATAACAATCGCTCTCAACCCAACACGAACCTGTCCCCGCAAGAACTGGTTCAGCTGCAACTGCAGCTCTAACGTCTAACATGATGAAGATGGCACTTAGGGATACTCTAACACTCTATCTACAGACATGCTTGATAACGGGCTGAGATAAAGAACGAGTTATCAGTCATGACAAAGGTCAGATCTGAGTGAAGACAGGAGAAAGAAATGGGGAAGGGGGGAGAGGAACAAGAGAGGGAGAGAAGAAGAGGGAAGAAAAGAGAGTGAGAGAAAGAGGTAGAACCAGGCAGGTACAGTCAAGCAAATCTGGGCCGCGAACACTCCCTAACACAAAAGTATACTGAAGACTAGTTCCGAAAAAAAAAAAGTACGAGAAAACCCCCGAGCTTCCAAATGGAAACCACGTGAGTTGGCGCGTGCCTCTAGCGGTCCAGAGTACGGTCTGGGTCAAGTTTTCCCGTCTTACCTTACAATGAAATGAGTTGTCTCTACATCTCAGGTGTCATCCGTTCTCTTATGTGGTTATACTATACATGAATGTACCGTTCAGTAGTGTATATCTATGTTATGTACTGACGTGCGGTACGGTATTCTGTTCTATCCTTCCCTTCCTTACACCCTTTTCACCTTTTCTATAACCAAAAGTTTTAGAAAGTTGTTACAAGTACGTACGTCCCCCCAAGTTGTTTTTTTTTTTTGCGCTAGGGGTACGTATTTTAAAGCCTTCTGTGATTTCAGAGGTAGAGAGCTCCTCCCGAAATGCTCGTGACATTATTAATTATTCTTTCAGATTTTCTTTTTGTTTTCCTCCTTGTTTTCAAATGCACCTAACCCACATTTGTTTAAAATTATACTATCAGGTAACTATGTTTGCGAAACATAATTTTTTTTTTCAACTAACAAAGGCTGGTGAGTTGTGCAAGAACATTATTTCAGGTCAGCGAAACTTTGTCAGTTTGATCTTGGACGTCCTTAAGAAAATAACTAAATATATCAGTTACATACTTTTGCTTTTGTAACAAGTTGATTACAAGTTTACGCCAGCCAATTACGAACTCATCGCTCGCCAGTGTCAGGAAAGTCATTTGTTGGTTGCCAGAAATCCTCAAACTTAGCTCATAGCAATCATAAGAGTGGATATTATTTGAAACTAGTACATTTCTCAAATCTGAATTCTTTTAAAGATTGACGAGCGCACTTTTGCCTAGAAACACGATCTTGTCGCTCCAAGTGGACATACTGGGAAAACATAACGCCAAAACAATATGTTTCTTGGTCGTAAATAAGAACACTAATAATACGAAACTTGAAACGGCTCTCAGATACTCCAAGAACAATCTGACTCCTCCAACAATCTACGACTGTCATTTCGTTATTTGAATATTCTTTGTTTGTTTTTTTTTTTTTTAATCCTTTGCTGTTGCGGGGATTCCATGTCTCTGGAAGGAAACAGACTGCAGTTGCCTAGCAACAGCGCCTCTGCAAAGGTTTTAAGACATGTACGTTGGCAAGAATCGGATACACTTACAGACGGTCTCATTGGTTTTATGTCCATAATGATAATATGGACATAAAACCATGGTTAAGTGCAGTTGGGGGAATCGTCTTCTAGACGTGCCAACTATGAAAGAAGAAGAAGAAGAATACACAGTACTGTCACCTACAACTAAGCCTCTCTGGAGTTTTACCCACATCCTGATGACCGATCTATTCCTACATAGATTCCCGGCAGCGTGATTTTTGTTCGTACTCACTTTATCAAGTTCAGGAGCCTGGCAGCAACAGCTCCAACATAATTATTACGGGGATTTTCGGTGACGTTCAGAATCATTTTAGGGTTAGGGTTAAGATTAGAGTGCACAGTCCAGAGATTGCAGCGCCCATGGCACTGTTCGGTAGGACAAGAAATCCCTCAGCCGATGACCTGTGTTTGGGGGTGTGTTGCTGCCCCGCTCCTGAATTTGGTAAAGTAAGTACGAAAAAAAAATCACGTTTCCCGGCATATACAACACCTTTCACTATTTCCTTCCAAGTTGACGCTGCTAAATTTTCTATGAACCACAAAATGAATAAAAATCCTTTCACTGAAACACAGCGATATATTCCTTCGGCAAATAGCCAAGCACAAGCCTCTAACTATGCAACATGCCTACAGTTTCTACTCGTAAAAATACAAACTGAAACTGTTCACTTGTCACACTGCCAAATAATTTAGCATGATCTACATTTTCTCCAAATTCAATGCGTTCTTCTGCAAACTCGGAATCTACACGCCAGCGCTAGTCTAAAGAATGGACGAATCCTAAAGGTGGAAAATGCTAGGCTTACAATACAAATCATATTGTCTACAAATGCAACAGTTATAAATCAACTTTTTTTTAACGTAATCATGACAAGAAAAAAAAAACACCTTTGAAGAACTCCGCTCCCGCAAAACAAAAACATAAACGATGAATAAATTATTTACATCGGGTAGGAACGAAACAAAATTCCACACAAATCACAAACATTCATGTATCTCGTCATCAAACAAATAAATAATCAGTTCATTTACAAACAATTCTCTTTGAAAATCACAATATATTTGGAGTATCAAATTCTATTGCAAGATTGCTAAGACAAAATTAAATAAAAATGAAAAGTGAACAAAGAAATGCCACAGGTTTCAAACATCAAATAAAAGGCAGTGTCACTGGAACTGGTGTTAAACATAAATACATAAAATAATCATTATTATAATCATATGAAATAATCATAATCATCGTCTAATCATAGTAACAATGAATGAAAGCATGGGTTCCGAAGACACACAGAGGGAGGGAGAGGATGCAGAAAAGGCAGCAAAGGGAAGACAGAAAAAAAAAATCAAAGAATGTAAGAAATAAAAAGTAAAGAAAAAGACAAACTCAGCAGGAAAGAGAACGAATGGAAGAGAGAAATGCAGGGAGAAATTGAAAGAATTGAAGAGAGAAAATGCAGAGAGAAATACAAAGCATGGAAGAGAGAAATGCAAAGAGAAACATTCATGACAATGAAAAGTATTACAATCATCAACGAGAGCTGATGAACACACAAGGAAGAATAAGACACGGAGAGAGAGAGAGAGAGAGAGAGAGAGAGAGAGAGAGAGAGAGAGAGAGAGAGAGAGAGAGAGAGAGAGAGAGAGAGAGAGAGAGAGAGAGAGAGAGAGAGAGAGAGAGAGAGAGAGAGAGAGAAATGCACAGATTTACATCAGTCTAATATAATTTCCAGCCATTTTGGCCATTGCTGTACACTTTAGGCAAATGAATGAATTGGTAATACTAATTATCACAAAACAACGCTAACGCTACTCCTCCCTACACTCCCGGGAGGGGGAGGCGGGGGGAATGTAGGTCACAGTGACCCAATGCAGGGACTTCAGTATAGGCAGTGCAGCCATCATACCCATTATCATAATAATTATCATTCACCAACAACCACAAGGAAGGAACGTTTTCTGTGTCAGTCAGAACTATGTACAATATGTATCCAGATTTTTGTCCAGTACAGTTCATCTCCATACTTTTATATATAGAAGTCCAAACAGGCTTATGAACAAGTAGCTTTCTCTCAAAGTAAAACTCTAGTTTGACGTGAAACTAGCAGACCAAGCGCCAATCAAAAATCATCAAATCGAAAGTCCAGGCTTTCGTCACGAATAATTTACCAAATAATAACTGACGGAATCTAAGCAAAGAAATAATATTCTTTTCCCCATTACACTAGTACCTTCAGAAATAATACAATAACCAACAAAGAAACATGGCAAAGACGACACTAATCTTTTTCTCTAAAAAAGATATGCCTAATTCGTAACAAAGTCTTTGCCGAGGCACTCAAATGTCTTCAGACAGAGCAACATTTGAAGCAAAACTACCTGCCGTTCAGGACGGGAACAATTTTATATACTGTTCTGCTCTGTTCCAGAGTATGACCCGAGAGACAGAATACCGAGACCGCCCATTCCGTCTTTCATTGTGTGTCCACAACTTGCGCGCGTATAAACAGGCCTACTACATGAACTCACAGAGCTCTGTGGTACTAATCTTTTTTGTTCAATTATGAAGGGGTGTGGTGCGAATTGTTGCACTGTTGACATGGATGATACGCGCGCCCAAGACGATGGACGGAATTTGGCGAATTGAACTGTCTCGGTATCCTGTGTCTCGGGCATGACCTTGACTTTTAAGACGTGTCTTCGTGCCTTCCACCACACAGAGAAAAAATTCATGCATTTTGGGGGTGAATTTCAAAAGCTGGGCGGATTTCACATTTTTCTTTGACCGTAAGAAAGTTCATTCACCAAATATCTCACTATTCAAACTTCACTCTTTTGACTAAAAAAAAAAAATCAGAAAAAAAAATTATGAATCATGAAAACGCCCAATACCACATGAAACAGACTGAATACTGAAACACCTCTGCATCTTCTGACAAATGTTGTCCACTTCTGAAGGAAAAGAATGATTGATTGTACTTCCGAAATCTGGCCACCTTGTTGCATACTATACCTACCAGAGAGATAGATAAAACATAATCCCGTCCTAAGACTTGGATGATGACTGTGAGTAATCCAAAGGCATGGCGTCGGTGTCGTAGTGTAAGTCATGGAACTTGGGGTGAGGAGGCAGTTTGAAGCCGTTGAAGAGCAGGTCGGCAGCAGCTGAGTAGCCACGCCAATGCTGGCTCATCAGTAGCTCAGAGTCTGAGGGACGGCGAGACTCTCTGGCCGGGGATCTGTCAGTGGAGCTACAACTGCCGGTCGGGGACTTTGTCTCGCTGCCGCTGCTGCTGCCGCGGCTGTGTGTCCGGCTGGAGGTACCATTCTCTGACGTGGACGATCTAGGACTGCTGTGACTGTAGGATCTGTGCTGGTTGTGGTGATGCTGATGGTTGCTGATGTTGTTGTTGTTGGTGCTGTTGTTGTTGTTGTTGTTGTTATTGCTGGCACCACTCCCACTGCTACTTCCACTCTCCACAATGATGGGATTTCTATTGATATCCGAGATCTTGATGGTGGGTACCCGCTGACGTTCTCCGACAAAGACGCTGTCTTTAGTGGGGGTGGGGGGTGAGGTCGGGGTCCGTGAACCGTTGTGTTTGCTCTCCTTAGACTTCGACCTTTCCCCGTTAGGGTGGGCAGTGGATCCGTAGTGACTGAGCGGAGCAAAGACGTACTGGTCAGTAGAACCTGGTGACCGCTGCAGCTTCAGCGTTGGCGTAGAGCCAATCAGGCAGGATTTAGGGATGGACAGAGGCGGAATCGTTTTGTTTTTCGACCTTTTCTCACCTTTTCCTTCAGTTTCCTTCGGGCTGTGTTTAGCTGATGACGCTGATTTATGGTGGGTGGATAGTGATGGGGCCGATACATGTAAACTTGACGCAGATGATGGAGAAAGTGCTGATGGTTTTGCCAACATCGCCCGTTGGTAATTTGAAGTGCCGTTAATGGCGGTCAGGTTTGGTCGGGGCATGTGAAGGGGCAGAGAGGAGTGTAGGAAACTTCTAGATGACGGAACGTTATTGATGTTGGACGGGTAGGAGAATGCTTTGCTGTAGGTCCCACTTTTTGACGAGATAGAGCTGGACTTTGGAATAAGCGTGCTGATTTTAGTTGTTTGAATAATGCTGTTGTTAGGTTTGGTATTGGAGGAGGACGAGACACTGACTGATCTCGCCACTGAGTAAGGTTTGGATGACTGGGAGATGGTTTTAGGCAGATGATGCATGGCTGTAATTTGAACTTCTCCGTGCTTTGAGGACTTGCCGTCCCCTGGACTTTGAAGTTCTTTGGGCGAATGTATTTTGGTCTTTGAATGCGTTTTTTGGGTCAGATTATCACTCTGGCAAGATTCTTTCATTTGAGAATTGACTGCCGATATTGGTGACTCTTTCTCTGTGGGACTAGTGTCAAAAAGAAAATTGTCTAATTTGACAGCTTCCTTAAGTATTGTCAGCTTGGCCACTGTCTCATCAGCAACCGTTGTGCTTACTGCATCATGGGATTTCTTGATAGGTGAGTTTTTGACGGGTAGACAGAGAAAGGTGCTATCAACACTCACTGTTTTACTTGGTGGCCCGCTCATCTTGAGAGATGCCGACACAGAACCAGACATAGAACTGGTAAGAGAAGCTGTGCCATGAGTGGCGCTGGACGGCACAGGTGTGGATGTGATGAACGGTGACTGTATGCTGGAGGATGGTTGAGTACAGCAAGAGGATTTACTTGGTAAGGATACACTAGCAGTGGTCTGTGGTGAGTCCTTCTTGAGCGGCGGTGCTGGTGCCTCTTTCAAGCTGGAAGTTTGGAATAAAGATGAAGAAATGGAAACGGCTTTTATGGACGTGGCTGTAGTTACCACTGGCGTGTAAGTGCATGGTGATGGTGTGGAAACTTTGGCTGGCAAGGTGGGGGAGGTGACTGGTAGCGTGATGGTAGTGTGTGAGACTTGCGATGCTGGAGACTGGAGAGATTTCCCTGGTATGCCAAGAAAAGACGTCCTGCTGGACATCACTGACGGCACAGACACTATAGAGGCAATCGAGTAGGAAATACAAACACTATCAGAAGATCCAGTTGAAGCTGTTGCTGGTGTTGTTTTCAACAATTTTGGTAGTGCTGGTAGAGAACTCGCTGGTGTGTCCACAGTGGCTTCTGCTGTGGTAACTAAAGGTTTGGAGACTGAATCTGATTTGGAACCAGCTGGCAAAGGACAATCTTGCACATGAGTTTTCACTGTGTTTGATTTTGGAGTGGAGTTGGGCACAAATGATGTTGATGTCTTTGGAACAGGCACACGTAACTCTGTGGTGTTGACGGAAAGAGTTTGTTTTGCTAAAGTGGATGGAGATGAATCTTCTGGAGCTTCTATTTTAATATTTTCTACCCCTGGCTGATTGATGGTTCTGTCTTTTGATGACGGTGAATATTCTCTGTTTCCTTCAATTCCTGTCTGACTAACTGGTTTACACAAGTCAATGACTTTGAGCACCTTTTGAACTGCAGCAGATTCTTCGGACTTGCCAGTCACAGTTTCCTTTTTCTCTCCCTCGCTTTGTGTTTTGTTTGACTTCACAGATGTTGCAAGTCCAGAGATCTGAGATAAACCTGGCTTGCTTTCAGAAATCTGGGGTTTTACTTCCAACACCATCTTCTTCAGGTCGCTACCACTTTCTTTAACATCCGCCCCTGTCTTTTTACTGTCTTTTGGTTTCACATCTGCGTCCTCAATGGCAGTGCTGGAAAGGGTTGGTTTATGGCCAGTTTTGCCTGTGTCAGGTAGGGGATTTGTGTCATGATTTGGGGCAGTATCTTTCTTATTTACCTGCAACCCCTGGCTTGTGACGTTCCTGCTCATTTTCATATTTTCAGAAACCTCACGTTTACATTTTGGAGCCTCAACTTTTGTAGGCTGTGCCTCAAGTTGTTTGATCTCTGCCTGGCTTGGCATGCAAGAAACATCCGCATTTTTCAAGTTTTCACTCTTCTGATTTATCTGACAAACCGATTGTTTGGATTCACATAATGACTGTTTGCCATTAGTATTTGATGCACTGTCTTTGGATTGAGTAAATGAAAGTATCACATTGTTTGTGTAGGGTTTCCTTTCTGTCTTCACATGGATGGACGACTGGGGTGGATCAGCTCCAACCTTTGGTTTCCCTGTTGGAATCTCTGTCTTATGGTCACCCTTTGTCTCTTTTGCTTTGATTTTCTTGCTGGTGGTGGGCACTTTTTGCATCTGACTAGGCTGGGATTCTGCCATTGTAGGAACGTCCTCCTGCTCCTTGGGGGAAGACTTGCTCAGTGAACCCATCTTTTCAAATAAATTTGAGATCATTGGTGAGCGTTCTCCATTCTGCCTCTTGTTCTCTTTCTTTTCAATAATCATCACCTCGCCATTGTGTCGTTTGGAATCTTTGATATCTGAGGATTTGATGAGCAGTTTGAGGGACGCTTTGGAATCTGGGTGGCTTTTGAAACTTTTGAGACTATCTTTGCCACTGGGCTGGGCAACAATGGAATAACACGTGCTTCCCGATGCAGGACTGTGTTTGGTGGGTGAGTGGACCAGGATCTGTTCTTGACCACTGGCTGACTGAGGAGTATGTACATGGTCAGCCAGGGTGGAGAAGCAGAAATGGAGAGAAAGGCAGGGTCTGAATGTTTGCGTTTCAGGTTGGCATTTTCACTACCACCTTCAACTGGTGCCTCTGTCTGATTGGATGGCTCCTGACCAGCTGCAACTTCACCTTCTCCAGCCACTTTTCTTTTCCCAGAAATTTTCCCCTGCTTTTTGTCCCGGGATTTTTCCCGTTTGGCTTTAGTCTTCTTTTCATTCCGACCCTTCTCATTTTTCTCTTCGTCTTTGTCCTTGACCTTGCTTTTCTTGAAAATTTTCTCCGGGACACTGGTCACAATTTCCATTTTCTGAACTTTTGGAGGAATCTCATAGAACGAGTAGAACAACCGCAAAACACAATCCTAAGGGGGAAGACAAAATTAAAGTGTTGAAAGAGATAAATCTTTGAGATTACGACGTGAAGCATACTTTCATTTAAGCCATCCATGTCATTTACCCACTGCTACAACATCCGTACTGTCATTTGGTTAATATCAACATTTTTGGAACATTTTCTGCCATGGATACAGGCAATAGAAAAGCATTTCTTGTTTCCGTGGTACTGCACATGCCCACAAATATACCAGCTGATCAAGTGTTTTTTTCTTTTCTTTCTTTCTCTACTTCAGTCCATAGCTGCTCTCCATCTGCCCATGCGCTCAACCACACACACATACACCAAGAGAGAGAGAGAGACAGACAGACAGACAGAGAAAGTCACACGACTATTGAAATGATCAGACACTTACAATGTACTGCAATTCATACAACAAAAAGTCCAAACACTAGACTGGATATTATAAATCTGTGTCTGAGATTTGCTAAACAAAAATTCCTTAAAACTTTTGCTCAAGTTTCACCAAATTCAGAACCCCAATGAAACAATTCGTTGATTTATATTGTATCATTCTGATGCAGGGTTTACATGTCTTGGTTTCACGAAGAAGTTCTACAACTGACAAAACCAATCAAAAACACTATCTATGCACTGATCCCAAAACAAAATCAGACTGATTAAATGTTTACAAGAATAAATTTGTGTTGATGTGCAGTTTCTATGCAAAATAATACTTACTCTTTTCCACAAATAAATATAAGCAACGTCCATTAATGAATAGGTATCACTCAGCGGTTCTGTCTCATAGAACAGGTCAATCTGGGGAACGAAAGAACAGAAATACAGATATAGTGAAACTTAACGACAACAACTAATTTAGTAATTTAAAAACAAAAAAAACTGAATTCTTGGAGACCATCGTACCACAGGACGTATGCGCTTACACATGCACAGATCTATTACACCAAAATGAAAGAAAAAGTGTACCGCATGCATATGGCGGCATATGGAAAAAGCAATAGAAATTCAGACAGAGAATAAAACCGTGATGGATGGTAGAAAGTATAAGTGCCATATATTCAGGTTTCTACTTCACTTTTAATACAGAACAGAGAGAGAGAGAGAGAGAGAGAGAGAGAGAGAGAGAGAGAGAGAGAGAGAGAGAGAGAGAGAGAGAGGGAGAGAGAGAGAGAGAGAGAGAGAGAGAGAGAGAGAGAGAGAGAGAGAGAGAGAGAGAGAGAGAGAGAGAGAGAGAGAGAGAGAGGGAGAGAGAGAGAGAGAGAGAGAGAGAGAGAGAGAGAGAGAGAGAGAGAGAGAGAGAGAGAGAGAGAGAGAGAGAATGAGAAAGAGTTTGTGAAAATGAGAGAGAGGGCGAAAGAAGAGAGTGTGTGTGTGTGTGAAACAGAGTGACAGAGAAGAGAAAGCGTGTGTGTGAAGGAAAAGGTGAAAAAGGGAGGTAGAAATGAAAAGAGAAAAAAGTAGCAGGGAAGGAGAGGAGGGGATTATATAGGCCCAGTGCGAATGACGTCACAAAGTGTTTTTGTTTTGTACTTCCAACACCTAAAATGGCGGGTGGATCAGCTGACGTGTGTAACTTCGAGATAATGTCTGTCTAAGCGCTTAAAATACCTGCTGGTTGCACTGCAGTTGACTGTTATGACAGGGGTGGAAAGGATGGATCCAAGCTGATCAGATTCCCTACCATCCGTGTAAACGACTTGTTTAACAAGGGAAAGGAAGTCAAAGAGTTGACCGAACGTCTCCCATGTGCGTGAACACGTGTTATTGTTTACTTTTTTTTTTTGCTCGCTTCCGATTGGTTCGCCACGCCTGAAGTGCTCACGGTGCAATTCAACTAACGAATCAAAGTCAGTGCTACCTTCGCCATGGTGAGGCGTCGGTCCTGAGAACTAAAATGGCCGCTTTCCGCAATGGGCCTATTACCAGATTATGAAAATAAAGACATCATTTTTCTTTTTTTAAAACATTCATAACTAAACATGTAATTGTAGCGATGTATACTCACCTCTATATTCTGTGGCAGTGAAAATTTGGAGCGTATAAATTTTTTCAGGTGTTCTATCCGTAATCCTGCCGGACATTTCAGGTAGCGCTTGTCTGTGTGACACTGGGGAACAGACAGACATTGGGCGATAACTGTGCTGGCTTGGAGACAGTACCACACACACTCATACATACACAAACTGTCAAACACATACTTTCTTTCTCCTCTACATCTCCTTCTCCTTTCCCCCAGTCAACTTACTGTTCTTCCATGTAGGCCTCAGCGCAGGCATGCCATGCCTACACATGTATCCCTGTTTCTTTCTTCTTCTTCTTCTTCTATAGTTGGTCCGTCTAGAAGACGACTCCCCAACTGCACTACTATATATGCGACTCAACGTCGCTCCTCTGAGGCTAAAAGCAGGGTAAAACCTTACATAGATGTTAAGACCATTTAAAAATATATTAGTTGTGTAAAATCTTTTGTATATATAACTCTGGTATAAATATCTCTTGGTTTCCAGATTGTGCACAGAAATACAACCCGCACTTTAGTTACAATGGTAGCTGCAACGGATAATAATGTTCTTAAATTCATTGTCGAAAGTCGTTGCAGACGATAGTGTTTGGACTTCTGCCGGGAGGTTGTTCCACATCCTGATGACATTAGGGTAAAAAGAATAAAGATGGCTGTTAACCCGTGAGCTTGGGATGTTATATTTTATATTATTCCTTCTGTTGCCTCTGGTATTAATGGTGAGGTGGTTCAGTGGGATATGGATATTTCCTTCCCTGCCTTTATAAAATATTTTTACTTTGTTTTTTGCTCTCCTCTCTTCTAATGGTGTCCACTCGAGGTCTCTCATCATTTTATTTACACTACTACTTCTAGTATAGTCATTTGTCACAAAGCGGGCAGCTCTCCTCTGGACCCTTTCCAGTTGGTCTATGTTTATTCGACAGTGGGGGTCCCAGACACTGCAGCCATACTCTAGGGAGGGCCTCACAAAGGTGTTATAGCATTTTTCTTTTACTTTCCTATCGCAGTTAGAGATGTTCCTTTTTAGAAATGCTAGTATACCGTTTGCTTTGTTACATGTGTTATTAATGTGTTGGTTCCATGTAAGTTTTCTGTCCAATGTAACTCCCAAATATTTAGCCTCATGTGTTTCGCTCAATTTTTCGTCGTGTATAAAGTAGTCTGAGGTGATGTTGTGTTTTTTATTTGAAATTCTCAGGACTTGGCATTTATTGGGGTGGAATTCCATACGCCAGTCCCTCTCCCATTTTTGTAGACTGTCTAGATCTTTCTGTAAAATTTCCGTATCTTCTTTTGAGTTTATTGTTCTATAGAGGAGGCTATCATCAGCAAACAGTCGTAATTTAGTGCCTGGAGAGATCTTACTTGGCATATCGTTAATATAAACTAGGAATAGTAAGGGGCCCATTACAGTACCCTGGGGTACTCCCGAGAGAACAGCTGCAGGATTGGATGACTTTCCATCAACGACGACTATCTGTGTTCTATTTTCTAAGAAAGACTTAATCCACTTCAAAGTACTGTTTCTAACTCCATAATGGTTTAGTTTAGTCAAGAGACTAGCATGGTGCACTTTATCGAAGGCTTTACTGAAATCTAATAAGATGGTATCAGTCTGCCTGTTGTTATTCAAGTTATTAACAAAATCATTGCAAGTTGTGACCAGCTGGGACTCACACGACCTGTGTTTTCTAAAACCATGCTGTACATGTGTTAAAACTGAGTGTTTCTCGAGATGCTTCATGATGCTGGTATGCAAGATATGCTCTAAAAGTTTACAAGATATTGATGTCAGGGAGACTGGTCTATAATTTTCAGGACTAGCTCTATTTCCTTTCTTAAAAATGGGTACTACATTTGCTTTTTTCCAGTCTTCCGGTATTTTTCCTTGTTCAATTGAAGCTCTAAATAACAAAGTGTAAACAGGGGCAATTTCCTTGGCACAGAGTTTCAGTAATTTGGCGGGAATTCCATCAGGCCCTGTAGCTTTATTTTCGTTAAGGTTTTCCAAAAGTTTCAGTACTCCATTTTCTGTGACAAATATTTCATCCATATCCGGCAGTTTGGCATCACTCAGCTCTCCCGAGAAGACTCCCCCTGGGTCGGAAAAGGCCTTACAAAATTGAGTATTTAAGATATTGGCTCTTTTTTGGGCATCTTGCTGTGGGTGCCCTCTCTCATCGTTCAGTGCGGCTACTCCTAAGTTTTCTTTATTTTTACTTTTCACATATCTCCAAAGTTTTTTACTGTTATCAGATGAATCACTTATCATCTCATGGATATAATTATTATGAGCTTTCCGGCATTCTTTCTGTGTCAATCTTTTAATTTCTAGATATTTGTTTTTCACTCGTTCGGAGTTGCACTGTTTCATTTTTTTGAACCATTTACATTTTTTCCGAACTAATCTTTTCGTTAAAGTATTTATCCAGGGTTGGTGAATTTTTGTGGATGACATTTTTGTTGGGACATTTTCCATGATCATGTTCAAATTTAACTTGATACAGTCCCAGAGTTTGTTTGCGTCAGTTTTTGAAGAGTGGTATTTCATGAAAAAAGTGCCAAAAGTTGCTGCCTCCCTTTTCAAATTATTTTCGTCTGTCTGATTCCATAGGTAAATCTGTCGCCTAATAGGTCTTTTCTTAAAGGGTTTCAGTTCTGAATCAATCTGGACTATGTCATGGTCCCCTAGTCCAGGAAGAATTTTGATCTCTCTTGTAAGGTTAGGGAAATTAGTAAAGAATAGGTCTAACAGTGCATCTCCTCGAGTGGTCTCTTTTACTGCTTGCTCTAGGCCTATATCCGCAGCACTGTCTAAAAATAGGTCATTTATTTCTCTTAAGTTTTGGCAACTCTTCACATTTCCTTCTTCCCAGTTTATATCAGGTAAATTGAAGTCTCCTCCTATCCAGATGGTAGCCTTTTTGTTCTTTTGGTAGGCACTGAGAAGTTCATTACAAATGTTCTTACTAGTTTCCAAGTCACTACCAGGAGGTCGATAGACTGCACCCACAACAAGAGGAGGTTTACCCTGCACTCTAATCTTACAGAAAACAGTTTCTCCTGCTTCCTCACTAGGTATTTTTTCACTAACTAAATTCTTCTTCACTGCTATCAAGACCCCCCCCCCTCCCCTTCTCTTCTTCCTATCATTTCTGTAGATTTCATAATCATCATTAATTGAAATTTCACTGGTTTTTATATTTTCGTTTAGCCATGTTTCTGTTCCGATGATTACGTCAGGTTTAGTTTCGTTCAAAAATGAGCTCAGTTCTTCTTTCTTGTTCCAAATGCTTTGAAAATTTATAACCTGGGTTCTGAACGTGGTTTTCTCTTTGGCTGGCTCTTTTTTCTTGGATTTGGGGTGTGGGGTTGACGAATATTTTGGTTCAAAGATTGGTATTTCTGTGTTACTTTTATTAGTATCTAAATGTTGTAAGATATCAAAACTATTGTGGGATCTTGATCTACTACAGTCTAAGTTTAATTGAAAATCAGTGAATAAGCTGGAACTAAAATTTGGCATGCCACACTGGATACATTCCCATGCGGCACTGCTATTGCCCAGTGTTTCATACATTACTGAGTTTATTCCCATACAGTCGATGTGGTACCAGCGGTCACAACTATCACATGCGATGGCCCTCGTTTTCCAGGTACATTTTTTAAGGCAAACGGGGCAAGGGGGGAATCTAGTCTGGGGTCCAGGGTTGAGCTCCACGTCACCCGATAATGACAGTAGTAAGAACAATACCAGAGAGATGTTCATTGTATTTGAAGAACTATTTAGCCTAAATTTCGGACTGGTTCTAGATCTATATCTACTTTTCTGTCCGAGGACAGACCAGATGTTTATTAATGAGGTCCTGGATTTAGGCGAGTTGACAACACTAAATTTCCAGTTGTTATAATTAGCCTCATGTTTAGATCTAGATCTAATTATATCCCATCTACATCCAAGTGAATACAGTTCTGGTCTAGATCTATATACTAAAACGATGAACAATAAACTTATCGACATTAAGAGGAGAGATCTCACTATCTCACTCTTGATAATGGCACAAGACGTGGACTTCCCACCGGCACAAGCGGTCGCCATATTGGAACTTTTCAGTCCACCCTTACCTTCCAGTTATAATCACAATCTGGGACCAAGAGATTAAAAATTTAGTCAAATTATAATTCCCATTCACTTCCAATTCATATAAAAGTACAGTGAAAACACTGTTGGTATAATATACGTATTAAAAATTGGTAAATTCATCAAAAGGGGGGTGTAAATTTGGAGCTCTCAGATAAAGCGTCGTCTCCTCGACCGGAAGTGCTGTTTTTTTTCTTGTCGTAGTGCAGGCATGTCATGCATACACATAATTATATCCCTCTTTCTTTCTGGTCTTAATGCAGGCATGCCATGCATACACATGTATCCTCTTTCTTTCTCGTCTTAGCGCAGCCATGTCATGCATACACATGTATCCCTCTTTCTTTCTCGTGTTAGCACAGGTATGCCATGCATACACATGTATCCCTCTTTCTTTCTCGTCTTAGCACAGGTATGCCATGCATACACATGTATCCAGGGTCGAAGCGTGACCCTCTGCAGAGGGTAATCAGAATTTAAGCTAGAGATCCTTATAACAGGACGTGTCGCTACATAATATTTACATAAATATAAATGCAGGGGCTAAAACAATGAAACGGGTGCTAGGCACTGCAAAATATAAAGAACGGACCATTCTAGGAATGCAGCAATTTACAAGCCAAACTAATCTGAAAATACCATTCATTCATACTAACAGACTTATAGACTTGTATTTTCATCCATTTTTAAAAATATAATTTGAACGGTAAGTTTTCATTGTCATATTCATAGCCAGAGATTTTGTTACTCTACCATCTCATAAAGTTTCTCGAAAAAGACCCATTAACATTAATTTTGTTTAAATGGCAGAAAGTGCTTAACTGGCATCTCAGTGACACAACAATGTGCAGCGATCTCGGACCTGTGGCTGTCTACCGTTGCGATATAGGTTCGCTCGACCTATCAAGTGGAGTGATGTTCTTGATAGTTATGTTCGACTGATTTTTATCACAGTTGTTATCTAGACTATATTATTATGCTTTGATAGCTTTTACTGTGCGTGGAGTAAATTATTCTTAGATTACCTCAAACAAACAAAAAAATCCACACAAACTCTTTCACTCTATCCTTTACCTTTCGATTAGGATGAAAACGACCGCATAGTGAAAAACATGCATAAATCGGTAAAATCAGGTCAAACTTTGATTTTTAAACCTATTTTTATCCCCCACTATTCTGCTGTCTACGGGGCCGCGTCGAAGAATACAGGCTATGCTCAAGATAGGCTCTTAGTGTAGTCAAGTCTTCTTCGTCTTTGTTAATCACTGATTATGGACCAGTTCATAAGGTGTAGGTCCCTATAAAGATGCTTTTCGGTGAGGGGTGTTGGTCTATATAAAAACGCAAAATATAGCGAGGTAGAATTGAATGCTGAACTGACTAAATGGACTTGGAGTTGGGCTCGATCTGGAAAGCGTAGTAATTCTAGAATGAATATTGGAAGGGTAATCACTGATTATTTGATTATGAGGAAGCCTCGCCCCTGCATGTATCCCTCTTTCTTTCTCGTCTTAACACAGGTATGCCATGCATACACATGTATTCCTCTTTCTTTCTCGTCTTAGCACAGGTATGCCATGCATACAAACGTATCCCTCTTTCTTTCTTGTCTTAGCGCAGGCATGCTATGCCATGCATACACATGTATCCCTCTTTCTGTCTCGTCTCAGCACAGGCATGCCATGCATACACATGTATCCCTCTTTCTTTCTGGTCTTAGCGCAGGCATGCCATGCATACACATGTATCCCTCTTTCTTTCTTGTCTTAGCGCGGGCATGCCATGCCATGCATACACATATATCCCTCTTTCTGCCTCGGCTCAGCACAGGCATGCCATGCATATCCATGTATCCTTCTTTCTATCTCTCTCTATTTCCCCCAACTGTTACTCAAAGAAAACGAATCACAGACGTGAATGCATCATCCAACAAAAACCATCCGTTTGAATCAACAACAGCCAAAGTCAAAACAGAAATTAACAAAATATAATATAAAAAACTGACGAATATTACCAAACAGGAAAAAATAAGAAACCATCGCCATGGACACACAAACAAACACATAAACACAAACACTTAGGGAAACAAACAAATCCAAACTTACAATGCTTTTTGGACGTTTCAGAGATTTGGTTTTGGTCTCTTTGACAGGTTTGCCGCTGTAGACGGGTCAAAGGAAAACATTGGTGAGTTTACATTTAGTGAAAAAGAAAAACATGGACGACAAAGACCAAAAAAAAAAAAATTCTACTATCCACTTCTACGGCACAATATTGACGGCCAATTTCTGTTTTGATGTCACGGTATTTCTTTCGGGGTTTCAGATAACATATTTTACTCTATTCGAAGCACGACCTCTAGAATGGATCGTTCCCGCGCAGGCGTTTTTTACTTTTTGCAGTCACATTTTGGGATAGTAAAATTAAATAATTTTCTCATTTGAAGCAGGACAGAAAGAGAACATTTCAGACGATGGAGCAGAGATGCATGAAGACTAGTGTTCTGTTATCCCAAAATAGTCGCATCATTATTAATTTTCTTTGAATGCACATCTATACCGCAGCGTTGAGCATTGTAAGCAGCTGATCAAGATCATGTACAAACATATGCATGACATCCTTGGTTTTCTTGACATTTGACCGAAAAAAATTACAACTTAAAAGAATGAACAATCTAATAGCATTTAATTAGGCTAGGATAAAGCACGCAGTTTTTCCACGTTATAAACTTTACTGTAACACAGCCTCGATGGGATCTTCTGATGTGTTTTTATTTCTTACACTATTGCAGGTGGGTTTATAACAAGGCATAATGTGGACGAACGGGGGCAGCTTTTACATGATAAAAACTTTTCGGCACTGTCACCAGACGGGCATAATGCAAAATTTTGTTGCCTCGAAATCAATAGAGCTACATTATTTAATTAAATTCTACACAGAATAATTCTGTCCTGAAAATGTTTTCCACTGCTAGTCTTCAATCCTGCACATCGTCACTTCCCTTCGACAATGGCATACATCTATGTCACACTTATGTCAAAAGCCAGCTGACGGTTCACTGCATTTCTGAGCAAGAAGGCAATCAGATAATGTTATACAAAAGAAATTTTTTTTAAAATGCGCCTATAGGACAATGTAATAATAGAATCATGATGACAAAAGACATCAAATTTTAATGGCAGAAAAGGGAACATTTTTGTTCTTAATTATCTAAAGGTGCGGACACACCTAAGCAATTTTCTGCTTCATACACTTTGAGAAAACTGTCGTGAAATCGTTTGTGACCACACACTAGAGCATAAACTGGAAAGCATTTTTTGTGACAGCTGTTTTCGATCGTTTTTCTGCCAATATACCGATTTAGAGTATGTTCTAATTCCAGGCTATTTTATGAACGTGCAACGTCCCTTTTCGACTGCTGTCACTGCTCGACTGCTAATTTCACCTACTTTTGCCGCAAAAGCACAACTTTAAACTTTCATCAATGAATTTGAAAAGCTGCGGTGTCTTTGGGACACAAAGGCCGAAATTTACCATGATAAAGTCAAAAGAGGGCAAGCTTTACACTCGATGTGCACACCGAATGTCAACAAAAATCACAAGACATGATTAGTCTTTCTCGAAAGATGAATAGATTCGAACGAACTGCCAAACCGTAATAACATTCGTTTCCCGACAGCGCGATTCTGCTTCACATCATTTACATTTAAAGCAACTTTAGGCAAGCATAAAATATACCACAGTTGCCCTAGTGTGAAATGGCCTTAAAGGGTAAAAAATGACTATATCCGTATGGTTCAGGAGTGACGATATCTACTTCAGAAAAGCCATCAAAACTGTCTCTGATTGGTCAGAAAGACTTGATACTCGGGAGTAAAAAGTATCAGCACGGTGTCTCCACGATATCTGTTGTAAAAACAACTTGAAGTGTAAAAAAATGGTGGCTTTTGTTACGAGACCGTGGAATTTTACTTAGTAAACTCTAGCTAAGCAGTGAACACAACTCAGTATTTTCTCTACTCAGCTTTGTAACTAGACCACGGTCCCCTAACAAAAGTACAAAAATTATTCTCTATACTCACTCGGGAGAGAACTCAATGGAAATGCTGAACTCTTCATCGTGGGAGAAAATAATCCGGTCGCCGAGCTCACCTTGGGGTTGGCTACTGGTCCGGCCACGCTTATCTAGAGGGAAGATGACAAAAATATATAAAACTTCTTTAAAACGTAAAAATAGTTTTAAAAACGCTAACACAACTTGGTACGAAGCCGGTACATGTACAGCTAATTGAATTTTTTCAAGCATGCACATTTTCACAGTAATCAAAACACTCTCCCAATTTCAAAGATCAGGTGTGCGTCACTAGGTTTAAAAATTATTTTTATTGGGCTCCATCTTAAAACTGAATAAATCGGTTTCTTTTACAGACGAATCAACATTTCGGACAAATAAATGCACTTATTCGTTCATTTAAGACTTTACCAGGCTATAAATCAGGAGCAGAATTTTGTGTTCGTTTCCTCATCTCTGAGAAATTATTCATATTGCCAAAATTAACATGTTACTCCATACTAATATTATTACGTCACAACAAATTACAAAACTGAAGTATTCAGAAAATGACATGGATCTACACGCTTCAATAAAAACAAAGTCGAGAAGAAGAAAAAAAACCGAGCCAAAAAAACAACCACTTTTCGGGGGGGGGGGGGGGAATAATAATTATGTACAACTGAAACAAAAAAATAATAATAATAATTCTTAATACAAAAAAGTTATCTGGATTTAATCTCCGTGCCTGTTTTCCCGCCTTGACCGATATCCAGGGTTTGTTTGTTTGTTCTTGTTGTTGTTTAAACAAAGAAAGCACTGGCATTCTGCTACAGAAACGGCAAAGTTAAAGTGTGGCGTTTTAAGAAATAAATGATTTTCAGCATGTGAAAGTATGTAAACTTGAAAGGGAATATGTAAATAAATAGATTGGATAAAAAGAGGAAAGAAACGCAGAAACAAAACAAGTCAGCGGAACGTCAGTTGAGGAAATTGGACTGTCTGTAAGTTATCTGTATATCATTAAATGTGATTCCTACTTTTTCATGAAAATGCATCTGATGCTATTAAAATTAATTAGTTTGTATTCATGGATAAATTACATGCCTTACTATTTTAAATGAAACAGAATAATTATTTTGAGGTTTTTAAGCATTGATAAATTAAAGTTAAATAAATATAAATATAATAAATTCCCACACTTACATCACAAACTATACTGAGAGTGGATATGAGAGCGAGGAGGAGGAGAAAGAGAGACAGAGAGAGCAAGCCGAAGAAGACGGCAGGATGAAAAATGAACAATAAGATTTTCAAGGCAGGAAGAAGTGCTTTGGAAAAGGGGAGGGCAGGCGTTCTCTACAACCAGAAAGTGATGGAACTCTTTTACCTTGTTTGCTTTGCTTTTCATAAAATTCTCGCCGCCTCTTCATTTCACCTGGAACGTAAAAATAACAATAATCACACATCTTAAACAGCAGGTTTTATTGGAGGAAAAAAGGGTTGGGGGGGAGGGGGGGTATCATGAAGAATCCATTGAATACATAACGCACGGTGACATAATTTGTGTGTGTGCGCGTGCGTGCGTGTTTGTGTGTGTGAGAGAGAGAGAGAGAGAGAGAGAGAGAGAAAGAGGCAGAGAGAGAGAGAGGGGTTTAAGCACAACAGGCAGCGTACCACTAATTATGTAATATATTTCCTGATTTAAATGGATAATAAATAGATAGCTCAAAAACAAAAAGATCTGGGCAGTCCAAATTTATTCTCACAACTTTCCAGTGCGTGCTTCATACAAGAACCGCCTTTTGGACTGGTGAGTACACAGAACCACTGGTACGTGACTATATGGTACAGAAATTAACAAACATAATATTTCGCTCTTTTTATCTTTTTCATGAAATGGCCTGAAAAATAGAATTTTTGGCGAAACCTAATCCTATGGATGAAGTATAACATAAGTGTACACACGTTTTCCCCCTATAAGTAGCCCATGAGGCGCGCCAATCAATTTAAAAACATTAGCTCACGGTTTCGTCCAAACTGGAAGCGCGCCAGAGTCGTAAATTTTCTTCTCCAGACACAAAATTTACAGTCGCCCAAATATTTACATTTTGAGCTATCTCGCTCCCCGATATAAACAAAAAACGCCGGGTAGTTCATAGTAATCCTAAGCGGTTTCGGGCCGGATTTATTGGCCCCAATTCTCTTTTTGGTACACTTGTTACCTGGAAGGTTGGAAAAATTTTGAAACAAAGGTATCGAGAGAGAGAGAAAGAAAGAGAGACAGAGAGAGAGAGAGAGAGAGAGAGAGAGAGAGAGAGAGAGAGAGAGAGAGAGAGAGAGAGAGAGAGAGAGAGAGAGAGAGAGAGAGAGAGAGAGAGAGAGAGAGAGAAATTACGCAACCGGAAACAATTTACTAAGAGTAAGAGAAACTGCCGTAATTAATACCATGGACATTTCGTTCCATATTGCTGCCAATAAAAAGCTTTTGTTTTCTTTCACAAACATAATCATTTTAAATCAGTGATTCGTAATTATTACTGTTAAAAACAATTAAAGAAATTAGAGCGTTTTTCTTTTGTGAGTGTTCTATATTTTCTTATTTTCTTTTCTTTATTTTGGGATCTTTTGCGTGCTGTTACAGGGCGTTAATGTTTGCTTCAAGTTGTGCTCTAGTTTCACCAGCTGGGTAGTAATTTAACTTCCCAACCAACACAAAATAAAATACAATGAAATTTATAATCCACTGAACAACAAAACTATCACGGTTGAGGTACTACAGTAACTGTGGCTTATCGCAAACCAACATAATGCAGAAAGTATGAGCAGCAAATACCTTGTTGTGTAACTGGATTTTTTGACAAGATATTATCTCAGGATTATAATAATCTTTTTTTATTTTTTGGAGTCAATGACACAAAAATCTGCGATCCAAAACCAAAGCAACGAAATCACTTTTTACATAAATTGCTTTAAAGATGCAGTCGAGTACTTTCGTGGTCTTGCCTATTCCTGGGACCAAATGAAAAAAAAAAAAAAGCAAAAAAAAGCAAATCCAAAATTTTGGGGAGGGGGGGGGGGGGGGTGTTTACAAATTAGCTCCAAGTGCAAAGTCCGTGGGAAATTTTGTCCTCTGTAACTACAGGCAGGCTCTTAACATTACAGTTTTCTCAAGATGAACAAGGCGATCCCTGTACGGGCTATGAGGTCGGGACATCAGAAAAAGTTGAGTTACTCACTCTGAAAGAGCCCTGGTACCATCTTGTACACTGCATTCTGTAGGGAATGGTCCAGTCTGGGGAACAAGCAAATACACCGATTTAGTGATAACTGACTTTGTTTACCACCACACATCGAGATGGGACAACAACAGTTGCCAAATACCACTAGATTTTCTTACTGAACATGGATGGAAACGGAGCAACCATCACTCGAGGAGCGTCCAGAACAGAAAACTTACGCACCGAAACAGGTCGGACGTCAGAAAGGACGGCGTTCCACACTGGAACAGAACATGACCCGTCCCAGTAACAGAACATTACAAGACCGCCCTGGGAACGGAACATTACACGTCCCAGGAACAGAGCATTACGTCCCTAGAACAGAACATTACGCTCCAAGGCCAGAACATTACGCGCCCGGAACAGAACACAGAATTAAGAGACAGAATGGAATTATCAGAACGTTCTCAAATCACGTCTACCCCGAGAAGGCTTAAATTTCACAATATTGATATAGGCAGTACAAGATCACCTGTACGATATATTTACCTGCTCTTGTCTACTCTCTTTCATATACCGTACATATTTCCGGCCATTTTACCCTAGGTCTAATACACAGAGAGTTTACAAGCTCGCTTCAGACAAAAATATGAATAACTCTGCCCTCGTTTGCACCCAATAGTCTGCCAAATCCTACTTGATCGTGCCAGTACATAAATGTAAAACAAATGCTCAAGGGGAATTTGGAAATCTGATCTTTAAAAAAGAAAAAATAAGTCGAAATTTAATCTAACTTCAAAAAAGGATGTCTGAAAGCTGATGCCGGACAAAAGTAAAAATAACTACAAGCTCGTGAACAACTGATGGCTCGTGTGCTTGACTGTGCACATCGATATACTACGGAACCGTTTAGGAATCTAACACTCGAAGAAAAGCAAAATACACAGAAACCTAATCCCATTTCAAAGAGGGTGTCGGAACATAAGCTACGAACAAAAGGGCGAAGAATTACCTGCTTAGTGACAACATGTTGTCTCTATACTTGATTGTGCATTTAAGCGGATTTGTTCCAGAACTACTTTATCTTAAACATTTCTTTGTTTGCGTATCCAGAAAGGAACAAGGAACTTCGTTTGAAATCTGATTATTGAAAGAACAAACTATATTATGCACCCCGAAAATAACTACACAGGTGATAACTTCTGCCCTGTTTAAAATCAAATATTAATAGCAAGTCTTATTACATACATATTTTTATAGCTAAAGTGATTTTCTGGGTCAATTTTAACGTATGGCGACAGTTAGTAGGCTATTAATAATAAAACGACAATGATTTAAATAATAGTTGTAATAATGGGTACGAGTATCATCTCTATGATGTAATAGTGAAAATAGGCACTCCTTCTTGTATTATTATTATTATTAATATTATTATCAACATTATCATTACTATTATCAGTACATGTATTAGCTATTTCATTCGACAGGCGGGATTTAATTCGTAAGTGCCAAATTAAAATATCCGTACCTATGAAAGTGTTAAAAAATCCCAGACTTCGAATATTTCTCTTCACAAACAGCTCCGACAATTATTGAAATCTCAAGTCTTTATTAGCAGCGCAAGACAGACATTTGGAATTTATGTTTTCATCTTTCACACCTTTCATCTAGGCATTGTCTATCCACTGCAGGATGTAGCCCTCTGACAATACTTTTCGCATTTTCTGAGCTATTGTGGGTGATTTCGTATATCTTGGCGTTTCGCATCCATACTATCATAAATACTTTTTAAAAGGATAAAATAATTTATTTTTTAAAATTGTTATTTTGCCTGGAGGGCGGTGTAGAGTGTAAGTCTTGTTTTGTTTTTGTATTTTTCGTACAAAACAACAACAAAAACCGTTTTCCCGCTATTACATTATTGCAGTAGCTTCGTTTCTGGTGATTATATTACGTCCTGTTCAATTTTCAATTGAGAAGGTGTCTCACAGATATTTCTGGACTCACCTGATGTTCTGCCAGGGACGTGTCTTGTGGATGAGCACCTCACAGATGGGACAATAGTTGCTCGTCTCCAGATACCGAAGAATGCACGTCTTGCAAACTGTGAATAGAACAAAATAACCCAAGATTAAGCTTGGGGAATAATGCCAAAAGGACCGGGGAGCAAAGGGAGGGGGAGGGGGAGGGGACCACATGTGGCGTGTATCTATATATATATTTTGATAACTCGAAACTTTGGTCACCTAAGGCTCAGGAACCGCATCACACTCAAGCTTCAAACTTTGCACAACACCATATATTATTATCAATGCGAAATTAACATGGGCTATATTAGAAATTATGAAATATTCAGGCTTCTACGTTTCATTTTTCATTGTTTCGGCATCATTTAGGTCTATTTCGCGTCATGGTTTGCCATTTTAAGGTTTCATTGAAGCTGCGCATGCGCATTATGGGCCCCTGACATCATCACTTCCTGAAAATGTTCGGTGCGCACCACTGCACACTGTGTACTGTCCTATAGATCGCCGAGTTTTGGGGATGACCCTACGCATCTCGGCTTTTGTTCTTATTCCTTTCGGTCTGAAGTGGTGTCCTTTGTTGTTGCATCTCTTCTTATAAGCTATCTATGCAGCATTAATGCCTTTCTTAGTTCACAGGCGTCTTAAGTTTTACCCCCCCCCCCCCCCCCCAAAAAAAAAAACCCTGTTCATCGAACGGGTACTCAGCTAGTAAAATATAACAGAATGCAGCCATAACCAGTCGCCGGAAAGATCAGGTGGGCATAAGTGGGGGGGGGGGGGGGAGCAGTGGAGGATCAAGTTGAATATTCCTACTGCTAGGTAAGTAAAGCCTCTTATCAAAACTGCTCTTCACCCGACACTGTTCACCATAGCCTCGATGAATCTAAACGCCCAGATTTGCACACGGCAGGTAAACCATACAATCTCTGCTTTGGGCAGTTTTCTTCCTTTTTTCTCTCGTAACACCTTCCTCACTGATCATTATTTTCTTCCTGCCCCACAAAACCCAGTCAAATTTAAATTCAACTACAAACTTCCTTTCCTATTTCTTTCAATACTTTTCTTTCTCTCGGTGTTGTTGCTATCAAGAAAACCACTGTAATCAACAAATTAGGGATGTAAATTCTGGAGAGGTTTCGAACAATATTCAAAAAGAACGAGTGGTGGGGGGGGGGGGCGTGGCTTCTTTTTATCCAAGGTAAACAAAAACAACAACAGCAACCAACAGCCAACTTCTCAATTTTCCACAATGGGGAAAAAAAAAAAACGTCAAAAACCAAACAAACAAAGAAGCAAACAAACAACACTGGCCGGTCAGCTCAAGAGAAAATATCACCAATCCTGATCTGGCTCGGAAATAAAAAGAACAATTTTTGGCCGTTGTTAGAAGACCGTGGCCTAAATGCAAAGCCGAATGGGGACAACACTGAGTTGTGGTCACTGGTCAGCTACAGCTTACAATGTAAAATACCGCAGTCCCATAGCAAAAGCCATTACAAATGCCCAGCCATCCATACATATTTATGTCGCGCCGCCACGTGAAATGAGTCAGTGTCAAAAGATGTCTTAAGGCCGCCTTTAGATAGGGCTTCATTTTTCACTTTTCATTCTTCACTCTTCAATTTTCACTTTTCACTCTTCATTTTCTTGATCGTTTACATTGATGATTCACTTTTCACTCTTCATTTTCTTGATCGTTTACATTGATGATTCACTTTTCACTCTTCATTTTCTTGATCGTTTACATTGATGATTCACTTTTCACTTTTCATTTTCTTGATCGTTTACATTGATGATTCACTTTTCACTCTTCATTTTCTTGATCGTTTACATTGATGATTCACTTTTCACTTTTCATTTTCTTGATCGTTTACATTGATGATTCACTTTTCACTTTTCATTTTCTTGATCGTTTACATTGATGATTCACTTTTCACTCTTCATTCTCTTGATCGTTTACATTGATGATTCACTTTTCACTCTTCATTTTCTTGATCGTTTACATTGATGATTCACTTTTCACTCTTCATTTTCTTGATCGTTTACATTGATGATTCACTTTTCACTCTTCATTCTCTTGATCGTTTACATTGATGATTCACTTTTCACTCTTCATTCTCTTGATCGTTTACATTGATGATTCACTTTTCACTCTTCATTTTCTTGATCGTTTACATTGATGATTCACTTTTCACTCTTCATTTTCTTGATCGTTTACATTGATGATTCACTTTTCACTCTTCATTTTCTTGATCGTTTACATTGATGATTCACTTTTCACTCTTCATTTTCTTGATCGTTTACATTGATGATTCACTTTTCACTCTTCATTTTCTTGATCGTTTACATTGATGATTCACTTTTCACTCTTCATTCTCTTGATCGTTTACATTGATGATTCACTTTTCACTCTTCATTCTCTTGATCGTTTACATTGATGATTCACTTTTCACTCTTCATTTTCTTGATCGTTTGGGTTTTCCCAACACATATACACATGGTCTTTAAACTTAAAAACTTAATAATCATAATAGTATTTAGTATCAAACCACACTAGAATTTAATGAGAAATTCGATTCTGAACTCACATTTTGACTTTGTGACAAAAAATGTGTTCGAAATGAAAGGGGCCACGCCCTCACCTCTCTTCATTCCACTCTAGAAAATGAGCAAGTTCATTCTTGTTGTCAGGAGGGCTATTCACTTATTCATCGATGAAGAGTGAAGAATGAATCTCTATCTAAAGGTCCCTCTTCTATATTGCCATTTTCGTTTCCTTCGTGAAGAATAAATGAAGAATGAAAAGTGAAAAATGAAGCCCTATCTAAAGGCGGCCTTATAGTGAAAATCGGACTTGGGTGATAGTGGGTCGAATTATACCGAATTTTCGTTGTTCACAGAAACATACATTTTAGCCATTTTTCTATCCTAAAATAAAGGTTTTATACATCAGCTTGACTGTTTTCTACTTTTTTCTCATGAAATGCCTGTCAGGGGAATCTGTGTATCTCAATATCTCAATATCTTCAAAATTTCACAGCCGACTCATTTCACCCGGCCGCTCGACAAAATGTACACTTATGAACTTTTCCCACATTATTTTGCTATTCAAACCGCTTCTTTCATCACTAAGTCAGTGCGCCTTAAACCACTGCCCATCTACCTGAGACTGATGCTTCCAGAACTTTCCGCAAGTTTAGATCATACCTCAGCGGCAACCAGCTTAATACAGGTTTAAAAACAAATGAAATTCTAGTGGAGGAAAAAACGATGGGGTACGAAACAGTGAAGACCATGGAGAAAGTAGGTGAAAAATCAAGATGTTCAGTCTTCGAAACCGGGCTAGGATTTTGGCAAAGTTGCTCTGATCAGCTGTTACATCGTCTTCAAACCCGCATCACTTTCTTTAGTCAGTTCTGACTCTAACTAAACACATTTCTACGTGTACTTTCCCACACCTCTTCCTTGTTCTCTCTCTCTCTCCCTGTCCTCTCCATTTTCGCCTCCCTCCACCCTCGGCGTCTCTCTCTCTCTCTCTCCCTCTCTCTCTCTCTCATAACAATCCTTCACTATTTTGACCATCTCTTCTTCCTCAATGTCCCTCTTCTTCTCTTTCTATCTTTGTTTCATTCCTCCTCGCATTTTTTGTCTATCTTCCTTTCCTCCTCCCGCGGGTGCCCTCTCTTCACGTCCTGCCTTCTCTTGCTCATCTTCTTTCATTCTCCTTCCTGTTTTTCTTCCCTCCACCCCTCTTCATTCTGTTCCCCTGCTCCTCTTTTCTAATCATAGCTTTCTTCCCCGCCACCCCACCCACCCCCTCCAAAAACCCCTCGACTCCTCACCAATTTTCCTCTCTCCATTAGCCAATATTCCACACAGATATTTCCCCAAGTTATCGCGCCAACACACACCTACCCTTAGAATGATCTATCTTCAAATTCTCAGCCAGGATGAATTGATTTTAATGGCGTGTGGGAAGAACTTGAGAAAGCATAACATGCTCGCTACCTGTATTTATCCCCCCCCCCCTCTCCCTCCCCCAACATCCACACTTTTCTCTCATTCCACTTATACACTTCCAGACATAATCATCATCTTCCTCTTGCGACATATTAATCCTTCCCTTCCTCCACACCCCTGCAGACACATAGCACCTCCCTCACTCACTCACGTTCGCCTCTGTACCTATCCTCATAGACAATGACTGTAAAGACAAAATGACATGCGCAGATACACATTAAGTCTGGCTCATCTTTTCATCTGCCAAGTTCCAATAAAGCTTAAAGCTTTACAGCTAGCTTCAATTTCTGAGTTTATTGTGGCTGTGTTCCTTTAACAACTTGTAAAGAATAATGGTATTTCTTTGAGATAGACATTCCTACACATATTTATGTTGAAATTCTTGTACACTATAATATTTCTTTGAGATAGATTAGTAGGCTCAGTCTGGGTCACACCCACCTCACACAACGTTTTTGACGGGGGGGGGGGGGGGGGAGAGATCCACCCGAATGTGTGGCATATGCAATTGCCAAACTATCAATAAAACATATTTTAACTGAATGTGTAGACTCATGCATATCCGCAGAAGGCACTATGCCTGCGGATCCATGAAAGAATTATTTTCTATCGTGGACCCACAGCGCATCCTGTCCTTTCTGAGAGAGGCTAAGATCTACAAATATGAGAAAAATCCCAAACTTCCAACATGCCTGCACTGGCCGGGTTTTGAACCCGGGACCTTTGGCATGAGAGGCGAGCACCTTGCCTCTAGACCACCTTGTCCCCTATGTTTGTTCAAGACAGAGTTCATCAATGTGCCACATATTTTGACCAGGCATTATGTTCATGTTATATGTTCAAGGCAGACTTTACTGCAATGGAGTATTTATCCGCCGATAATAAAATTGGTTAGTGATGTTTATTTTGGAAAAAATTCTTCACAATTATACAGGGTCTGCAATAGTGTAGTGGTTAGCATCTTCGGCTGTCCTGTCAACAGGGTGACTGTGGTTCGATTCTGAGGCGGGCATTTTTAAAAAAAAATGTTTATATAAAACTCTTTCCTTTTTTTATCAGGAATCAATGTTGTTTTTTTTTTAATCCAACAACAGTAAATAATCCTTTTTTATCCAATAGTCAATACCAATACTGGCGGATAAACTCGGCCCGATATTGTTGGCGGATAAACCTGGGGTAGTATCCGCCCATAATGTTGGCGGACAACGGCAGCCTTATTAACTTATATAAATTGTCAACAGATTTGTTCACAATGCATTTCAGGGACTTGTTAAGAGTGACTTTATCAACATACGACACGTGGCCAGGACAAAACACACCCAGAGTGCACTCATTATTTACCCCAGGGGAGAAACTGATAGGGGACAGGGAACAAGTTGTAGACTTCCACCTGTGAGGCACGCCGCTGGAGCCGAGGACAAAACTGCTCACTACAAAACCTTGTATCATGGACTGGCAGCTGCTGCCGCCTGCATCTCCTGGACTATCTGTGGGATCACTCAGACCATTGTCTCACTGCCAGTTGAACTAATATACAGTGTACTATTATTGTTCATGAACTAATGAGCACTGCAGGGTACGCGGGGATGGGGTAGAAGTAGTAAAGGCTGCCATGTGGTACCCCAAACATGCCAGCTGTACGCAAAATGTCGGCTGGCACGAGACATAAAACATATTATGAAAAGAGAGTGTTGACCCCAAATACATGAGGGCAGGTCTATAAACAGTGGTGGGTCTACATTTTGGGGAAAACCCAATATACATTAGAAAAGAAAGACAGATTTTGGCCAAAGACTCAAGGTGAGTGAGAAAAGACAAGGGTCGGGTGGCCGAAGACTCAACATGCATTGGAAAAAACAGAGAGGTTGGCCGAAGACTACAGATGCCTTAGAAAAGACAGGTTGGCCGAGGTCTCCAGATGCTTGGATAAGACGAGGTGAGAATGGACTAGACCTGACAGATATAGACAACATTGGATCCCAGATAGACGAATACAAGAAATCTTCTGTAACTGTTGTGTCGATTACCCTGAATGCCAAGTAAAAAGAAATTTGCCAACGATCTCTGTCCTGCAAAATGTCGCCCTCCTGGATTAAATGTCAACCACAGTTAAATTCCACTAACCCGTGGGTCAGAGTCAAATCCTTGCTCATTAACAGGAGGGCGGTGAATGGGGTGGGGTGGGGCGGAGTGAAAAAGAGATTGGGGGGGGGGGGCTGAGGGTTGGGGGAATTCACGAATTCTAGCGTGAGTTTGGATGAAAACTCAAAAGCAGCGAATGTAACATGCGGTCAATCAGGTGTATCCCAGTACCTTCACTGACGTGAACATTTTATCTCGTGATGTTAAGCTTCTCTAAATAAGAAATAACGACAATAATATACAGAAATTCTGATATCAACATCTCCTATTGGATAACACAAACGGTTAAAATAAAACGAAGATATACCTGATGTCAGATGAAGTTCCCTTATGACATGAACTCATTTTTAAATATTTTTTGGGAGGAAAAGTGGACATGAAAGACGTCTTGTGAACTCGGGTGACGATATAATCTAGAAACAATGCTCTAGATCTACCCATTCCTATTTCATAAAGTCAAGAAAACCTCTGCAAAATTCCGCTAAGTAAAATTTGTTCTGATATGAATTAAACCTATCCAAAGTTAACGAGCAGCTTAAGCTAATTGAAAGCAAGCCCGCTCAAGGAAAATACACCCCCCCCCCCTTTTCACCATTGGCCGCATACACACACAGAACCCAGAAAAAGCCCCCTCTTCCTCTCCCGGGAGACTGAGGAAATTGTCTTCAAAGTACATGAAGATTTCTACCAGCGTAGATCCAATTCCAACAGAGTGTGCAATTTCACTGTGATGTCTCACATGTAAACATGATAAATCTCTGTCTAAGTGTTCAGAATAGCAACCAACAACCGACTGGCTTCGTGCCCGTGTCCTACAAAGTGAGGTCAATAAAATGTATTGTCAGAACGCCCCGTTGTATAGAGATTAACACAGCCGTTTGCCGGGGATTAACGTTAAGCTGACTCTGTAATGATAATTGGCCTGAAACTGCGGGGGACATGAAAATTGCATATTACATCAAGGTGGATTCTTGTTGTGGTTCAGGTCTCCTGATCACAATGCCTGGTGCCCCCCCCCCCCAAACTTCCACCCATCTACCCAATCACAATGCTTAGTGGTCTCCCGTCACTTGTAGCCTTCCTCTTCGTCCACTACCCCTCCCCGAAACAGCCAAACAAGTGCTTGGAATGAAGCCATAACGTCTTAGACTTTGGACGCTTGTTGAGATTAGTAGGAGTGAAACCATCCCTTCTCATCTGATGACGAGATGTGCAGGTTTTTTTGTGTTTTTTTTTGGGGGGGGGGGGGAGTAGAGAGAGAGCCAGAGGAAAAGACGATGGTATGTTAAGATGACACAATAAACCTTTGTCTGATTAGGCAACGATGGGTGTATGACAATGGTGTATGAGTGTAGGTATGCGAGCTTAATCTAGACATCTTAGTATAACGCGCAGTTACAACAGATGCGACTTCTCCTTGTCGCTGGGACGTCGCATTGCAACAAACGTAGTCTATCCAAAGCGTGATCTATACGACGTTAGCGACATAATACACACATAGTGCATCAGAAAGCTTGGTCACGAGGCAGACACTGGTGCACAGAATACACCTGGCACATTGGTATCGAGTAAAGTAATATACTTTATACACGGAGCAAAATATACTTTACGCAAATTAATAGCAAATCGTCATGGTGCTGACCTTTTGACCTAAGTCATTTTTTGCACTTCTGAGAAAATCACAAAAAAAAACTTATTTAAATTCTTTTGCAATGCAGTCAGACTTTGGCCAAAATGACTCTAGGTAAAAATGGCCTTCATCCACGTTGGGCTGAAACAACCCCAGAACCAAAATGGTCAACGTCTATGAATGAGTTACTGGTAGGCCATTACAGAAAGTTTTATTTTTAGAAAAATGGCTTGGCACTTTTGAATGATTTTTACATTAATAGATGCACCATGGATATGGCAATGTCTTAACAGTTCCATTCTGTTTTGGCCTAAGTCTGACTTAGGCCAAAAAGGTTAGCACCATGACGAAATTATACTTTACACAAAATAGCAAATTATACTTGACACAAATAGCAAATTATACTTTACACAAGTAGATACTTAATGGAAATCTTACGGAACATGCAAAATACCAAATTTACAGCTGAAGTAGCAATAAACCAACACATAAACTCCACGCATTGTCCACCATTAACCCCAATTATTGTAGCAAAAACACTATTATGAATTTACACAAGCGTGAACGAAAATTTGAGGCTCTGTTAGATAAATTGCCCATTGTTATCTTATTCTATTATGTGGTGCTGAAGAGAGAGAAAAAACAAAAGACGGGGTTGGGGTAGGGGTGCAGCAATGTTGCGAATCTGAAACAGGATGCTACGGATGTCAATCTGCCGTATCACGGGTCATAATGACCGCGCGCGTAATCTCGTCATTTTTTTTTTTTTTTAAACAGAACAGAATGAAACGCGCCCTTTCTGTCTGTACAAAATCGTGAACTAATTACAAGTTCTTTTCGTTGTCGTAAAAATTAATGGAAAAAGTACACAGAACAAGTCTGAGCAAAATGTGATTTATTTTTTTTCTGGCGTGTCCCGTTAAATATTGTTTTCCAGCACATAAGACCTTTTGCCACACCAAGCAGACATAATCATCATGGCCTTAGTTTTTGTTTGTTCTGTCTGGAACTGGCGGATGATTTTCACGATCTTGCAAAAAAAAAAAAAAAAGCTATAAGGAAACCAGTTTTCGGTAAGGCCTGTTTACACTGGTGGGTTTTAGGAATAGAAAAAAGGAATGGGGTACTGTGTGGGAAGAACTCTCCTGGCTTTCCGTCTTTTGTTTTCCGATTTCCCCCTTCGAAACGTTGTTTGTTTACACTTGTCCGTTTTCTGAATGAGAAACGATGCGCATGGCATCGTTTGTTTTGGTCATGTGGAGCTGGAACAAGTGGGAACTAAGGTCGCGATAGCCTCATGCATTATTCGTCCATGTGCTGACATTATTGCAGCATGCAGGACCACACCCAGGCCTGGATCTGACGGTCGCTCCAGTCACCCACACAGCGTGAACTTCTCGCCTTTTCCCGTTTTTCACCAAAAACCTCTACTTCACGTCCTGGATGGGCTGTAACCTCCCCGGTCAAAGATTAGCGACAATCACCCAATCGAGCCCGGATAATGACCGGCTTCAGCCCGGTGTCAGCGAATGACCCCCGGGGGTACAAGTGGTCATAATGACCGTGTCATAGAGCGCCAGGGAGTCCGCCTCCCCCTTTCCCCCAAGCACATGGCCCCAGAACTGTTGTTGCCCACAGCACGATATCTTGCAGCTGGCAACTTTCGGGGACGTCAGCTTTTGACTTACGCCACTTTGTGGACCACGAATGTTGTAGATAAGACGTCGTGTTCTCTTCAATGCTGACGACGGGAGCAGGGGCACAAAATGAACTGGAGCAGTTCCTCTTGACCGACACCATTCTGACACTAGTCCATGATTTCTGTGAGCCACACTGAACTCTTAATTGCCAACGACGATTATTTCAATTTAACTATATTCAGATCACCTTTCGTTGCTTTACAGAAATGTCGCAAAAATTGCAAAAATACCATTAAAATTTATTTACGTCAAAGTTGAAGCTAGCTAATAAAGGAACAAATCCGCTAACGTTTCATCTTGACAAAACAAGTTTCACAGCAACACACTTTTATATTTTATGCACCCATGACTGAAAAGCAGTCAGTTACTGTTCTGAAAAGTGAAGACGCTAAAAACGTTTTATTTCTCCATCCGATCGCTGGCATCTTGTGCACTGGAGGGATCCCCTAACAACATAATTTAGACTAGTGACACTGGATGACTTGCAGATAGTTTTATACATGTATAAACAATGTCCAAACAATGAACACTGTAAGGATGTTCTGTTTTTTGTTGTTGTTGTTGTTTGTTTGTTTTGGGGGGTGCGTAAGTTCCATTGCGATTTTTCTGTCTTATCAAATCCGGTGTAATGTGTCCAAAGAATGAAAAGATGTGTGATGAGGCTGGATTGGGGGGTACCCGTGGCTTTAGACAGAAGAGTAGATAAAACTACCAGTTTATGCCATGGTTCGGTGTGAATTCTGAAAGACAAAACTTGGTGCCGAGAGAGCCAGATATGCGATTGTCACAGAAGGTCCTTGCTGTAGAATTTTATCCAGCAAAAACTTCTCTATGCGTGATTCAACAAAGAAATGTTTCTAAGATAAAATCACTAAATCATAATTTCCATACACATTTTGAACCACGGACTTCCCGTGATAGTTCACAGATTGGAACGGGTGACAGTCTATCCAAAGTCACATTCGTGACCACGACCTCCTCACAATCTCATTACACAAAGCCATCATTAGGACCGGACTTCGGACATTTTTTACCAATCAGATTTCCTCCAATCTCAGTTTATCCACCAATTTTATTACATCTCCGCCAAAGATGGCTGTCACACGGACTGAAATGTTCTGGTTTTAGAATGATTATTTACTATCAAGGACAGTGCCAGGTTTTCTGCAACAAGGCGTTGGAAACTTCCTTTTCCAGATTAATCCCAATAACAAAGAAAAAAAAAAGTTTGATTGTCTGGTATAAGCTAAATATTTATTTGTTTTTCACCAAATATCTCGGTTTCGCTCAGAGAACGTAACACGGGAAAATCCAAGTTAGATCCGAGCCCAGGGTCTCGAGTTAAAGCTAGGCACCGACACTGTAACATTTGAAATGGTTTCTATCAACAAGCCCTAGGCTTGCACATACAAAACGTGAGGGCAATCTGTACATGCATGCACGTGCTCTCACTAACAAGACAGCCTTTAAACAACCGCGTCACTACCAGGGCTGGGGAGGGGAGAGGGAGGAGGAGGGGGGAGGGAGGGGAGGGGGAGGGAATGTCTGTCTATTGGCAAGTGCAGGGGAACTCCGTGGACTGAACATAAGGCTTGCAAATTGTGAGGGAGCGCCGGTTCGGTTCCCTTCAAGTCACGCAAATTGCAATGGGTTACAAGCCTCACCCAATCATGGGCTTGTGCCCCCGTGTGTGTCACCATGCTCACCCATCTCTCTCTCACCGTGGCGGCATGGAAAATTGTGAACGGCTCATTCCTCGGACGTTTCATTTCCAGATGTTGTAAGATAGTTTCACAAACATTCAGTGTGACCAGGGACTGAGATACAACTGGGTGACTTAAGATAGTCATGAAGAGTCGTAATATACTGTTGGCCAATACAAAGACTATGCCTTATTTGTCAGAAGACAGAGTCGCCACACCATTTAATCTAATCACCCTACGGCCTGCATCATTACACAAAATGGACAATTACCAAACAACCAAGGCCACTTCCATCCACAGTGAAAATAATAAAGACAAAAACTTATACAATTCCTATGCTCTTGGTAACATGAAAGGTCTCCCTCAACATGGTTGATTGACTGTAGCCTACGTCATGCAGTTTCACCGATCACAAATTTTTCAAAGGCCAACAAAGCCAACAAATCCATATGTCGAAAAAAAAAAAAGAGGGGAATGTTTGCCCTAACCCCTAAAAGATCCGAATGTGCGACTTCCAAATCACAAGCATGTGAAACAGCTGCGTTCACCACTACGCCACGGAAGCTCCGTGCTGTGGAACCAAATGTGCAGGCCAATCCTTTTCACGGGTTTACAAGAGAACAATAAATTTGTCCAGAGAGTGTACAGCAAAATGAAAAGTTTCGGCGCCAACTTGTGTAGGGGTTTGGGGGTGGAACATGAAGTGCCCGGGTCAATAATCTAGACCAACGCGATTCGGACCCCCACCTTCCACATCCCTCTATCAGATTAACCTTAAACATAATTATCGTCTCCTTAGCATGACTAGTTTCTAGCATGACTAGTTTCTAGCATGACTAGTTTCTAGCATGACTAGTTTCTAGCATGACTAGTTTCTAGCATGACTAGTTTCTAGCATGACTAGTTTCTAGCATGACTAGTTTCTAGCATGACTAGTTTCTAGCATGACTAGTTTCTAGCATGACTAGTTTCTAGCATGACTAGTTTCTAGCATGACTAGTTTCTAGCATGACTAGTTTCTAGCATGACTAGTTTCTAGCATGACTAGTTTCTAGCATGACTAGTTTCTAGCATGACTAGTTTCTAGCATGACTAGTTTCTAGCATGACTAGTTTCTAGCATGACTAGTTTCTAGCATGACTAGTTTCTAGCATGACTAGTTTCTAGCATGACTAGTTTCTAGCATGACTAGTTTCTAGCATGACTAGTTTCTAGCATGACTAGTTTCTAGCATGACTAGTTTCTAGCATGACTAGTTTCTAGCATGACTAGTTTCTAGCATGACTAGTTTCTAGCATGACTAGTTTCTAACATGACTAGTTTCTAGCATGACTAGTTTCTAGCATGACTAGTTTCTAACTGCCTTCCATCAACTTTTGAGAAATTGACGATTGAAGTTTCATGTGCTCATGGCTTTGAGTGGTACGACTTTTTTTTTCTTTTTAGTAAGACTTACAAATTACACACCGAATCCACACAGTGGAGAAAGCCTGTAGAAATGGTGTGTAATGTCTAACTGAGCTCAGCCAAAAAGTGGAGATAGAACCTTGTCATTCTAAGGGGACGACATACTGACAATAATTATTTGCACATCTTTCTTCCCTGACTGCTCAAAATCTTCCTGACAGAAAATTCAACTGTCTCCGTTGCCCAAATAAAGTGCTTGAGTACTACAAGCCCAGAGAAAACAAATACACAACAGATTACCAATAACTGAGCCTATAATTATATCCAAATGTTACAGGCAAACCTGATTATTTCTTAGGAAAGAAATTTTTATTTCAAATCCACCAGGCTCATCGTCATACAAAGCGGCCGCCATCTCAGGGACTGGCGTTTTGAGAATAATAATGATCACTATGAGCTCTGACTAGACTACCTGCTCACTGCTCATCTCACAGACTGGCGTACGGTTATCATTCAAAGTTAAAGAGTTACACAGCAGAAACGTTTTTTGCCACATCCAAGTAGTATAAAAGTGACCGGACTTTGAAACGCTTTCCTGTAAAATAAGAAAACCGTTAATACGCCAGCATGTGAAATGCGGATTTCGTACAGAACTACCAACAACTTCAGTCGCTGAACAGTCAAGAAGACGTAATTATCTTCCTTGTCCCTAAACATTTTGTTATTCCTTCCTCTTTAACTATCTGACAAAAACTATTGTCGTTACGCATAACACTTCTCTCAACAAGAAGAATGCGTAATTATCTTTTTGTTAAATCTGTTCACAGCTCAAATTTATCATATCGTTATCTATGAGTTATTCGTCACCGAGCCTAAGTTATCATGTTTAAAGAGTTTCGCACTTTCGTAATATTATTTTAATTTTCTTACCAATCACTGATTTTAATGCTCCATGTCGTCTTTGAGTGAGCCGCTCTGTAAACCCCTAGTTACGTATAGTCTAACATTTTCTTGGACAAGCATGACCCATCATCTCAACTGAAACTTCACAATCAAATGTACACTGACCAGAAGACCTCTGTCTTCAGCCCCTTTTGGACAAAATCCGGGAAATAGATTTAGTCTTCGTATAATTATGTCGAGGGGTGAGGTCATAGTATGATTTACTATGCAGGATCAGAATACAGCATCGCTACTGTGTCTGTCCTAACAGCCTGTACTGGCAACATTAAACACACCCAGATGGGGTTTCTTTTTTCAGTTTTTTGTTTTTTGGTTGCTTTGATGAGATGCAAAAAAACGGGTCCCCTTCAGTCTGAAGATAAAAACTGCACTTCACTGAGGTTCAGCAACATACATCAAAATAGGCTGGAAATGCTCCACAGATAAAACTGATTTCTAATTAAACTTGACAAAATTTTATCTCCAAAAAAAATTACTATTTTATCAGAAAATTTGGTGCTGTAAAAAAAAAAAGAAAAACGAGTTAAGTTTTTATAAATGATTTGGCTCGACGGAGATCGCGGTATTTTATATAGCATTAATTTTTCATGCTATATCTTTGTGATTTTTTTTTTTTTTTGCCATTACTTTAAAAAACTGCTGAGAGGTCGAATACGCCAATGTTGTGGATCACCGCTTTGAAGGCCTCTGTTCTACACCAGCACTCTTCTGACAGCACCGTAACTGAAGTTTGTAGCAATTTAGAATCTTGAGATGTTTGGTGGAAAATGTGAATTCAAAAATGTCAAAATGCTGAAAATTTGCAAATTCATTAAATCAGTTCACATAATTTATTTCCATCACAATGGTCACATTCTCAGATAGTTCATTTTGTACGCTCTGCACCTGTTAACCTGGCGCCCCAAGGGACTCCCCTACCACACTGACACGAGTTACAGCCAAAAGACAGGTAAGTGTGTAAATGTTTATATGTGTATTCCGTCTTGTTTATTGTTTCATTAAATTCTGAACGCCGGCTACACTTTTCGTTTTTTTGTATGTTCCGTTCCTGTTACCTTTTCCATCACGTCTACCCTGGCAACAATGGCCCTGGATCTCGCGCGTGCACGTGGAGAAAAATGCACAATGTTGCCAGTGCAAGTTTGCCCAGTTGGCAGTTTGCCGCCAATCAGACCAGGCTTGCGCACCCACTGGAGGAATGTTGATGTAGCATCAAGGTAACCCACTGTAAACAAAATACTTCAGGGCAAGACGCGGCCATAATGGCACGGATTGGCCCAGACAGTCATCAGTTGGTATTTTCTATCTTTCGTCATCATTCTTTTCTCCGTCTGATGTTTCTTGATTGGTGACACCAAAACATTACACGGCAATTGAGGAAAAACAAACAAACAAAAAGAAAAAGGTTCTATTTCCCTGACCAGCACTGATCGAGTTCTCAAAACTATTTCATTCCATTTCTGTGACAGTAGCTGCTATTTCTCACTGAACTAATCTTGGCAATTACTAAAGGCAGTTCATACAAAAGGAATGGTCAATAATTCAAAACAAGATTATAAATTTAAAAAAAGATTGACCGTGAAGTATCACGAACATTCCAGTCTTACCAAGACATCAACTCCGGCCAGATCAAGACTGGAAATTTAAATTTCCCAGTGACAGAAATTTCTCTCAAATCGGGAGTTAGAACAAGACTTTCGAAAGCAAGAAAACAAACAAGGTAAATCCTCTTGTATCAGATCAAGAACTTCCGGAAAATCCCCTCATATCAAACAATAACCTTAAGGAAAATCCTCTTGTATCACACCAAAAATGAGATAAATCCTCTTATAGCAAAACAAAAGTTTAGGAAAATCCTGTCGCACCAAATCATAAACTTCAGGAAAATCCTCTCGTATGAAACCAAAAAGTTCACGAAAACCCCCTTGTGTATGTCCAAGGAATCTCTTAGTATCAAATCAAAAACTTGAGGAAAATCATGTCGTAACATCAAAAAGTTCAGGAAAGTCCTCTCAAATCAAACCAAAAACTTCAAGAAAATCCCCTTTGTATCAAACAAAAAACTTCGAGAAAGTCCCTTTGTGTCTAAATAAAATGTTCAAGAAAAATTATTCTTAAAGACGGCCACAATACGGGAGAAAACGCCCTGGTCTTCTATTCTAAACTGGGAAAATTCACAAGTTATGAACTCTCCGTTTCCAAAACTTCTTCCTTCCCTCATGACGTCAATGCCAGCCACTGACATCAGTTTATTTCTTTAATCTCGTGTTAGCTCGCCGCCTGAGCAGTGACCATTGTAATACAGAATGAGAACCACCGTTGAAGAAATTACAAGTACTCACGTGTTCGACATTATGACAAAATTTAATAACTGACAGTAGCCCTGGCTTATCGTCACCAACAGTTAGCACAGGGAAGGAAAATAAACTTTGGAAAGTGACAGTAGTTGAATTTTCTACCCTGTTACATTTTTTTTTTCCTTGATAAAGGTAATGATACCGAAAGCTTGGATCTTCCCTTTTCCTTTGTGTTTTATGGTATGGTTTCTTACGAGAGACGTTGCTATACACAACTTTTTTTTTTTGGCCATAGATTGCCTTTGCTTCACAAGCTTTGCTGCGTCCCTACCGATTTTCTGTGGTTTTTATAATATTGGACTGCCCGATTGTTTGTTTGACGACATTAATTCTTTCCGTATTCTCTCTGTTTCACGTCAAACAGGAAAGCAAAATACTGGCAATAATAATCCAACCGCAACTGTTCAGTATTACAACAATCATAGCTATAACTGTAATAATGATCATATCAGATAATGGAGCGAGCGGGAGAGCAGGACTGTAAGCACCTAAAAATTTATGTCGTGACTACGAGATCAAACATTTTGAAAGTTTGTGTACGGCCTCGAATTCTGACGATAACTCACGTGGACGCGTCCGTTTTGGACGGAATTCGCTCTTTAATATCAGTTATTTTGAGACGCAAAAAAAAAAAAGAAAAAAGGAGAGACTATATTCGTCGAGTAGACTCTAAAAATAAGACCGGAAATTTCTTGGCGTCCGTGTGTAGTTCGCCACCGTGAAAGTGATGTTCATGTCGATACTACAAAGTCTTTCTTGCAATAATGATATAATAATAATAATCATAAATAATAATAATAATAATAATAATAATGAGAAAAAGAGAAAGAAAGTGACATTTCAATTCACTGGCAATTCACTAAAGAAGAATACACGGATCTGTGGATACTTTGGCAAAAAGAAGGCAATAGAGGCGTCGAGTTTACTGAAGTGTGAGCAACAATGTTCGAGCAGTGGAACAGCCGATCTTTCAAAATATCTCAAATCGATCCTTGAAATGTCAAACCAAATTGATTTACCTCAGGCAAAGACATATTATTAAGACAGTAGGTAATTCTCGAGCTATCAATCTACATAAATATAATTCTTTTGTTAAGATCTATACAAATATACTTCTCAGGCTATCGATCTACGCGGTATCTTCCTAGTACATGTATTGCAAAGAGCGAGCTTTTATTGCAGACCTGACTATTTTTGTGGAAATATTATTACTGCATTTCTTTCGTTGTCTCTGGTGCATTTTTTTTTTTTTTTTGTAATTTCTCAGCACTGTATTCAAACGACCTTCTGCAGCATGAGTTAAAAAAACAGAATTGACCGAGATTGGAAAACAAAATTGATTCACATAGTTGGAGTGTCCGTCCAGTTTTTATGTAGTTCAAAACGCCCACTGGGTCCCCTTTTACTGACGATAAAACCAGTTTGTTAAGTAGATGTAATCGATAGGCAATTTATTCAAGTGTTAGCGAAAGTCCGTTTTGTTTTTTGTTGTTATTGTTGTTTCTAATTTTTGTTTCAACACCACACCATCATCATCGTAGTCTGTACTATCGACGGTAGCAGGGTAAACCATCGTACTCCACTATAAAAAGAGATCATTGGCATGTCTGTAGCCTCAGGCTGTGGCGTAAGTTGAGGGTTAAATTCTGAAAAATAAGGGCTAAATAACGTTATTGTTATTGTTTTTTTTTTAATATCGTAATTAGTCTAGTCTGATAAAGAAATACGGTCCATAATCAGGTTTTTGCTTTGTCTATAAAAAAAAATGTGAACATTTGGAGGTTGAAGGGAACTGGATGGCATATAAACTGCGCAAATTTAGGTGAGACGGAAGGATATTGCGTAAATAAACCTGTGTGGATTGCGCATATAATATTAAATTCCCATTCTTGTAGGATCCCAAAATTGGAGATATACTGCAAAGAAAGAAAGATCTCAGAAGCCATGTTATTACTACTCGAAAATACAACAAATGCACTGGCCTTTTCTATCATGGTTTTCATTACCATAATATAATTATGGTCCCGTAATAAAGCAAACATTCAGCCATTATCCTGCTGGAAATCCTTCCACCTCCCCAATGGCCCCCAAGGGGCAACAAATACACAGTTACGTGAACAGGTACAAAAGCCATCAGGATTCATGTAAACATTTTTGCCAAGAGAAAGAGTACTGTAAACATTCAATATATTTTATTTTAGATGGAAAAAAAATGTCTTGCACAACGTACACTAAATCGTTGTTGTTTGCGCTGTGTACGTATCGAGTTCCACAGTTTGTATAATTCGGACAAGATGATGAAGGAGAAAAGAAAAACGACTGAGAACAAAAGGAAATCCAACGACCACAAACAAAGCCCACTGACCAGGACGCAAAACAAAAAAAGGGACAAAGGCGGTAGAGGAAAGGGTGGACTGGGGCAGAGATAGGAACTGGGAAATCTTCACACACGGGGCTGAGAATGGACAGAAACCAACCGACAGGGCTGAACCTGACTGGAAACTTGCATAATATTTACTCCTTTTACGAATATCTAATCAATGACTTACACTGGCTGTGAGTGGACGAAAATCTTGCCAGGGTTGATAGGGGTCAGTTCCCGCTTTACGCCAGGCGCACACTAGCCTATTTTGATCAGGCAACCACATGGCCGACGTACTTGGATGGTGACTTGACGAATTTCAGTGAGAACTGTTCAAGTTCATGGACTGTCCTTCCTCTTTCATCAAAATAAACAGACCAAAAACAAATGCACCAAACAAGACCAAAAAAAAAAAAAAAAGACAAAAATATCATTGAAATTCGTCAAGTCACCATCAAAGTACGTTGGTCATGTAGTTGCCTAATCTATATAATTATTATGTGAATGTGCATGGGAAAACCCGGCATAAGTCGGCAACATGACATTTTGAGTTCTGTACATATAATAAAAGACAAGACATTTCTGATAAATTGAAATCAGTGACCCCCTTAAAACAAGATTTTGAGAAAACGGCATTTAATTCTATAAGTGGCAATAGCGAATTGACCAAGTAATATTGAAGTGATTGCTGTTAGGAGACCGTAGTCTAATAACTAAGCAGTTATAGAGATCATAGTGAGTAGTGTTCACTGCTCATCTACAGTTTGCCCTGCAACATGCCACGGTCCCCTAGCAAAAGCCAAGTCGGAAGTTTTTGGATCTTGTTAGGAGATCGTAGTCTAAATACAAAGCCTTTATAGAGATCATCGAGAGTAGTGTTCACTGCTCGTCTACAGTTTACCCTGTAACATGCCACTGTCCCCTAAACAACAGCCAAATTGGAAGTTTGTGTCGGACCCATATTTTCACTTCAAAGCCGTTTTTCTCAAAATCGGCTCTGTCGACTTATTGTGGGTTTTCTCATGCACACTCACATATATATATATATGCTAGTGCGCGCCTGGGCTTATGCAAGATACAAATTAATTATGCCGGTGTACGGGGAAAAAAAATAAGTCTGATAACGAGAAAACCCCAATCTGAATCAAATTCACTTCTTAACGAAATTGTATAGATCTAGACTAGAAACAAAATAATATGCTCACTTTTTTTTTTTTTTTCTGTCTAGTTATAATTGTGTGCGACTTATCGTTTCTTTCGGTCACCACAAAATGAAAACCGAACAAATCTCTAAAGCAGCGCGCAATGTCAAATGGATTTCTGCATCTCCTACAAAATTTTGTTTTGAGCAAATACGGTCTTTTTTTCATACTGCGACAGAAATAACAGACTGACAACAACAAGAACATGAAAATATTGATAACGATAGAATGAAAAGGAAGAATCAGGGTTCATTCGCCGACTTTCATGTGTGAATTCAAAAGTTTTTCTTCAACGATTTTCAAGATTTAATGTTCCGTTTTCAAGACTACAAAACGTCACCGCAGTGTCGAAGAAAAATAAGTGACTTCTGTAATAAAGGAAATTAGGCAGGACTGTCACTGTAGTTTCAAATATTTTTTTTCCCCCAATGCATCTTCATATTATATTATATAGCCATTAGAAACTGACATTAAATTTGGTGGTATTTCTTTCATTATTTTTTGTTGTCTCATTTTCGTTTTGGTGGGTTTTTTGTTCCTGTTCGTCTTTTTTAAGTTCCTTCCTCATGTTACAGTTTTCAAAGTTTTTTCAAGAATGCTAGACTGTTTTCAACGTTTTTCAAAGCTGCAAGACTGTTTTCAACGTTTTTCAAAGATGCAAAACTGTTTTCAACGTTTTTCAAGTATGCTAGACTGTTTCCAACGGTTTTCAAGGATACTGCTCTGTTTTCAAGGCTTTTCAATGTCCGCTATGAACCCTGAAGAATGACGCATTTCAGGAAAACAGAAAGTAAAGTGAACACGATCTACTTACATGAATGAAGACATTCGATAATGGTGGTGGCATCGATCAGGTAGCCTCCACACAGTGCACACAGGAGGTGTGGGTTCAACTCTGAGATGCGGAGCCGCTTGGATGGCGGTGGGTCCGCCATGCTTTCTGAAATGCACACAAACAAACAAACACATCAATGAACATATCTGATTCATTTACCTCTATACCATTCTTCAGTTTACGTTTTCAGGTATAAAAACTGCAGCGACAACAAACATAGCAACACTAGCAGACAAACTCAACATTACAGCTTGTAGTGGCCAGTTGTAATACACGAGCCAGATGACATTAAGTTTGTGAAATTAAATAAAAAAAAGCACGTAAGGATCTATAAAAACGGAGGAAGAAAGAAAGAAAATAATTAGTTCGACGTGGCTGATTCACTTGCTAACATCATTTTGGTTACCCTTTACCTAAATCTGTGCCCTAAAATACGACACTGGTGTAAATCAGCAGACCTCAAACGACGCCAATATTAAAATAATAAACAATAGAATAAACCAAATTTCATCTCTGTCGTGGTATCACATCATTGTTCCCTCTTACTCTAGCTCTAGCTTTGTTTCCTATTTACTTTTTTTTTCTCTCTATCTACTTTCACAGCTCATTTATAATTTGCTTCCAGTGAAAAATCGCAAGTGCTACAAAAGTATTATATCACTACAGATATAACTGAACCCCTAACTGAGTGCGACAACAGGAAAAAGCTAAGAACCACGAAAAGTTTATTGACATTTCAGAGTTCAGAAACGGTTACAAGGCTCTCGTCATGCCAAAAACTTTGCGTGGTTCATAGACTTAAAGTGCTCTTTTGGTTACGCTCAGGTGGCTAAAACCATTGAAAAGTCATCCATCTGTCAAAAACAGTAACATCATCACAGATAGGAAGATTGTATGGCTGAGTATGGAAACCTTTGTGGGCCATTTTACACAAGCTTAGGAAGATTGTTTCTCTGAGTATGGAACGCTTTGTGTGCCATGTTACATTTTGGCGATGTAGTAGTAGTATGTAAGTATGGTGTGTAGTTGTTGCGATTTTTCTTTTTCCGTATTACTTACTAACAAGTCCCGTGGCGATAGGCAGACATTTCCCATCATACCTTACGATTCTACCTGTCGGCTTTTTTTTTTTTTTTTTAGCAACTTACAAAAATCGTCAATAAATAATAATTATTACAAATTGAATTTTGTCTAAAATGGAGGCGTCCACGTAATTGGGGGAGTTTGACACTGCTGTTGCTGTTAATGTTGACATTGTAGTTGTCGGTATTAATTTGTTGTTGCTGTAGTTGCCAGCAATAAACAAAACTCAGAGAGAGAGAAGGGGGTTGGGGGGGGGGGGGGGAGAGAGAAAGAAAGGGGAAAAAAAAACACTAAAAATTAGCATACTGTTATGAAGTTACCAGTCTAAGGTCAGGTGATTTACTCTAATTATTGTCACGCTACACTTAATGTCTTTATCTCCTTAATGGCTCTGAAATACGTAATTTTTTCACAGCCAAATAATTTTGCATTGACTGGATGGGCCAAATTGACGTAGGGACATGATGGAAAAATTAGGTTTACGTTCATTTAGTGCACTGGAGGGAGAGAAGAAAAAGACTTTTTAAACTTCACATTACGTAGTGGAACTTGCGATGAGAGTGGATTTTGCAGTTAATTAACTCATTCTAAAAATAGACGGGATTCTGTTCGCTCAGTAGTTCTGACGCACATGTACAACCCAATGTTTAATCATGCTATCCTCACATCTGGTTTGGTAAAGACATCTATTTCCCATTCCTTACACAACCGTTATTGAAGCATATCAATTATATCCGTCTCCGGCCTAGCTTTACTTGGTCCCATCGCTAAGGGACTAAAAAAAAACAAAAAAACTTCCTATTTCTGGTTATAGAGACCATATTTATAATTTGCGCATCTATAAATCTCAATCTAAAGTAAGCAACAAAAACAAATTCTGAAAATACATTAACATTAACAGTGTCTACAACTGGCGCAATATAATAACAGCATAATAGGCTACCCATGTTAATTTATTTGCCTGAGTCCACTTATCAATCTTCCTTTGTAAGCTTCGCCACCCGCAAATACCCTTACATGTTAGTCTCGCGTACACACACACATGAGATTGTGAATAAGACGATCTCTATAACGGCTTTGTAATTAGACTACGGTCTCCTAACAACAATCACTCCATTATTACTTGGTCATTTAGCTATTGCCACTTATAGGCTTAAATGCCGTTTTCTCAAAATCTTGTTTTAGGGGGGTCACTGACTTCAATTTATCAGAAATGTCTTGTCTTTTATTATATGTACAGAACTCAAAATGTCATGTTGCCGACTTGAGCCTGGTTTTCTCATGCACACTCACATACACACACACACTGACAGTGCTCTGTCCTCACTCGACATTTGGCTCGGCCACTTTCGCTACCGTATGTTCTATCCGTGCTACCCCCTCCCGCCCACCCCCCCCCCCACAGACGTACACTGCACCAACACGTCCTGCGCGCACCACTACTTACCTATGCCCTATCTCACCTATCACCCTTACCAAGTCCTTCAATCCGTAGCCCTTCGCCAACTAACCACAGCCGCGCGCCTTCTCGCTAATCTCTCGGCCCCGTTTCTCAAGCCAGGGATAAGCCATCCCACCCCTCTCTTCCCCTATCCCTCCTCTACTTTCCACCACCCGCGTCGACCTTTACCACCGCCAGCTGTATAAAAACCGCTGGGAACGCCCCCTTTGGGTTCCCCACCCTGTTGGCTACGTCAACCGACTGAGGTAGGGGGTTTGATTGATTGATATGAGTACCGCGCCGAGTAACCAGTTACCGAGCTGAGGGTCGAGGGCTTGCACTGCACGGCTAGTGAGACTAACTCAAGCGCAACGGTATGACAGAGCCTCTCAACACTAGCATACAATGACTGGTGCAGAAAAGGGGGCGGATAGACTCCATTCACATTTTCTGTACAACCTGGTAGTGGGGGGATGGTGCTGTACAGAGAGGGGAGGGAGAGCGCGAGCATTTGGGGGAAGGGTAGGGGAGGGGGAAGGGAGAGACATTTCAGCAGAGAAAGAGAGGCGGTACAGAAAGAGAACAGATGGATTTAAGAGAAAGAAAAAAAGGAATGGAAGGCGGAGACGTCGAGCCAATCTACTGTAAAATAGTGGAGACAAGGACGGGTGGTGTGAAAAGGAGTCGGGTGGGAGGTTTGGGGGGGAGGGAGGGGGGAGGGGAGGTTGGTGGGCCCAGAGAGGGTGGGCACACACACACAGGCAAACAGAGGCGGCCCCGTCTAGTCTGGTAGAGAAAGGTAGATCTACCCCCCCAGGGAGCTGTTCAGATAAAACCGAAAGGTTGAAACACTCGCAGCCACCTTCCGTTAGCACAACTAGAGAGAAAGATGGGCGGACAGACAAATCATGAGTGGGATATACACAGACAGGCAGACAAGCATGCAGACAATAGGCCGGGGGGGGGGGGCAGACCCATAGACTGGGAGGTTCATCGCGCGACTTGTGAAGAATTTCAAAAATTAATTTCTGAAGGCTTTCTGTTTGAAGACGTAAAGTGAAACAGTTCTCCGTGTGATGTTGCGAGCAGAACATGCAGTGTTGCCTTTCATTGTATTGACAGCAGTCAACGTCTAACATTACACCGCCTCGTGGGTGGTGATAGTGGTGAGGACGGTGGGGAGAGGGGAAGCACTGAGGAGAGACCTGCCCTGTACAGCTGTGTGTTATGCTTTCGGGGGAATGTTATAGCCACTACTACCCGAGGCACAGGATATTGAGACGGACCAATTCATCATTTTCCGTCCGCCGGCTTGTGCGCGTACCATCCATGTCAACAATGCAACAATTCGCACCAAACCCCCTTCATAATTGAACGAAAAAGACTAGTACCACAGAGCTTTGTGAGTAGTACTCACCGTGTTTATACGCGCACAAGCTGTGGACATAATAATTATAGTGAAAGAAGGGTGGTCCGTCTCGGTATTCTGTGTCTCGGCTACTACCCTTGCTGCTGTGGTAATTACAACTGCGACAGTTACAACAACTATCTTTGTTCCTACCACCACAGTGGCTACAGTAACTGCTACTTCCACTCTTAACACTACCAGCTAACTACTAGAAAAGTACCATTAGTATCATCGCCACTGCAGCAAAATAATTATTACAAATTGCTAGTAATAAAAGTTTATTCAATATACATGCAATTGTACTGTCAATGCCTCTTATACTATTTGTATTTAGCTCTAAGGCCACCTCATCGACTACCGTACTGAATACAATAAGTGGCAATCTTGGCTTCTTTCCTTAGAATGATTGTGAGTTGGGGGTACAGTAGTGAGGGCACATGAAATATAAAAACACTCTCCTTTGGCCATAAACTTACTGTCATGCCCAGTTCAGATCTCTCTCTCTCTCTCTCTCTCTCTCTCTCTCTCTCTCTCTCTCCTTTTCATCCGACGGATAATTTATAGAGCCTTTGTGTGATATTACGTTTCCAAAGCGCGCACAAGCGCACAGTGTGTTGTGCTATGCTCGCAGTAATGCCTCCCTCTCGTACAAAACGACACAAGGAAAAACCCTGTCATTAGAGGCAAAAAAACGAAACATGTAGCAATTACCCAACCCGTCATTACGGCCGCTTTCCACCAGCGCGCAGTCAAAAGCACAGCTTTTAGCAGGCTATGAAAGTAGGCGTTCCCCGGTCGAGGAAATGAATGTTTTACGAGGGAGTGATTTATGCCACCCTAGCACAGCCCGCCAGGAGCCCTCCACGGGGCCTCGGTTTGCCAGATTGCTCCGGCCAGGCAAGCCAATACCACAAAGCAAACCGCACGCAAAACCAGGTCAAAATAATAGAGAAACCACAGACGAACGGAAACACGACGGCTGTAGTCTGTCCGCACTAGCAAGGTGAACTTTACCTCTCGTGAAGATTATTATTTCCTCTTGGTAAACTGGGCCGTCAAGATCGAGGCCGTCGCGGTTTGCGAGCGCAGTAATAACAAACGAAGAAAGAAAAAAAAAAACATGGCCTGTACACAACGCAACAAGCCCTAGCTGGGAACCACTTCCAACATTTTACACTATAAATTCTGCATTCCAAACCCTTCAATCGTTCATCGCCTTATCGTAACTTTAAAGAGAGTGATGACGACAAATGTAAAACGAGCCTACCACTTTGAGATGAAAAAGAGAAAATAGTTGTTAACACAGCCATAAACTATAACAAGCCCGAACTTTCGGCCGGCGGTTTTTAAACCAGTGAGCCCAATCTGATGAAGGTCCACAGAAGGATTTCACTGGCAACATGGCAAAGTTTAAGTCTGGGTTTGGATTTTTCATGCGTCAGCTCCACGACGGCTGTCGACCTGCACAATGCACATCGACGCAGATTAGCAAACAGCAAAAACCTACAACTTTTTTTTACAACAACAACAAAAAAAAAAACAAAACGAAGAACAGAGATCTGATAAACTTTTAAAAAACAGAACCAGCTGACTCAAACTTGCACAGTATTCGTCATGGAGTGTCGTACCGACTTTTCTTGATAAATTCGGCACAAGAATCTTTGCCCGAGGAGGTGGAAAGAAATTTATTGACATCTCTCTCAAATTTAAAGTCATAATTAAACCCACTCCTCTTCTTTTTTTTTCACGTCCACCCGCTTCAAAAAAAATTCTAGAGGGCAAGTAAACTGACGTGAGTAGATCCGCTTCAAATAAGACTCCAATTTTTGCATAAAAGATTCATATTTCCATCCTTGTCTTCAAGTTACCCCAAGTAGCTTAGAGTTCCCGGTCCCCAGAGTTCACCAGAATAGGTTTGGTATCAACCTGGACGCCGTCCGGAAGCTTTTTGACGTGAAATTTACCAACATTTTACTAAAAGTATCGCACTGGAATGTGTCTACTGGTGACCTTGACCAATGACAATTTTGCGTCATAATAAGAACAACAATACAACAACAAAACAATTTGTGTGCAGCTTTTATAAGACAGTCGTATTCAGTTTTCGCGAGAATGAAGAGGGTACATGACACAACATAGGCTGGAAACCGCCAGTTCTGTGGGCAGATTAGGAGAGGAACAAATGATTTCTGTCACACAAGCAGCTGGCAGTTGTTGGATCCCTGTGGAATAAACTAAGTAACGTCTTGTCCACTTCTCCAGGTTACTCACGGGACACAAAATCTGCTTGGGATCCCTCCAATGTTTGAGCACGGAAACGCCCCTGTAACATGTCTATCCACCCGTTAATGAACTTGGCGAGAGAACTGCACATTTGTTACTCGAAACTCAATTGTTGACAGAATCAAACATATTTTCTCTATTACGGGGGGAGCAGAGAGGGGGGGCCAAAGGAAAAAGAAGTGCCTATCAGTCGCTTTATGGAATTGACAGAGGCGGAGGAGGGGAGGTGCTAAAAACTATAACTGTGGAGAATTCGGAGTGCCCAAAACAACATACACAGAGAATTTGTGTGACAGAACATTACACTGACTGTTCTTCTCAGTCATAAAGATTTAACGTCTTCCGCTGTGATTTCTGCCACGTAGCTGTTCTGTTTAAGTTCAAGCACTGATTAACCAACGATAAATGTTATACCATATTCAAGCACAGACCGACAGCTACGCCACTGGTTATATTTCTGTCATCTACGTGAGAATAGACGTAGACCCATCCTTGAAAGCATAGACATAATACCATTATACACTCCATTACTGGCACAAAAAAAAAGAAACAACGCAGTTTGTGACAAAAGCACTATTGTGTGGCAAAACTAAACACAATTCATCCTACACTGCACATAATTCATCTTACACAGGAGAAATGCACAAGTGTACTTATCTGTAATGGAATATTTAAATTTTATTCACCCAAACGCGTCATTTGCATGGAACATTTTAACTGAATCTTTCAGACAGGTAAGTACTTATTATTGTGAAATGAGCCGGCGTTGAGAGAGAGAGAGAGATAGAGAGAGAGAAAGAGAGAGAGAGAGAAAGAGAGAGAGGGAAAGAGAGAGAGAGAGAAAGAGAGAGAGAGAGAAAGAGAGAGAAAGAGAGAGAGAGAGAGAAAGGGAGAGGGAAAGAGAGAGAGAGAGAGAGAAAGAGAGAGAGGGAAAGAGAGAGAGAGAAAGAGAGAGAGAGAGAGAAAGAGCGAGAGACAAAGAGACAGAGAAAGAGAGAGAGAGAAAGAGACAGAGACTGAGAGAAAAAAAAACAGAGAGAGGGGAGAGAGATACACTGAGAAAGCGGGGAGACGAAACGGAAAGGCAGACACCGAGAGATGGACATTTGGAGAGAGCGTAAAGGTAGACAGAGACACAGAGAGACAACAGACAGACAGAGAGAGAGAGAGAAGAGAGAGAGAGAGAGAGAGAAAGAGACAGAGACTGAGAGAAAAAAAACAGAGAGAAAGGGGAGAGAGATACACTGAGAAAGCGGGGAGGAGAAACGGAGAGGCAGACACCGAGAGATGGACATCTGGAGATAGCGTAAAGGTAGACAGAGACACAGAGAGACAACAGAGAGAGAGAGAGAGAGAGAGAGAGAGAGAGGGCGTCCTCGTGAACGAATGTCATGCATTCTTGAACTCGACAATGTTAAGCTCGTGTTTTCGGGGGCGAACTTCGGCTGCTGTGTGGTTTGCCCTGGGTGGGAGGGAGGTCACAAAATGCAACAGCAATAACCAAAAGAAAAAAACAACACTGCAATACTCGACGACAAAAGAGAATGGTTTAGTTATAGTGTGGATAGGACAAAATTGGGTCTTTTAGACAACAGCTCAAAAGTTTGATAACTGAATCAAATAGGACCCGTTCATGCCGAGGTGATAAAGAAATGGCCAAGACATGAAAGTACAAACGTATGTGCAATAATAATATCAAATGAGCGAGTGGTCTGAGTCCATTAATTTTAACTGTTTCTTTTAGAAAATCCATGTCCAAAAATTTAGTGTCACTTCGATTTCATTAAGACTTTTGTTAGGAGGGTGTTACAGTAGGCACGGAGCGATCACTAATAAAGACAATTAGGAGAAGACAATTGCAGTTCATGGGACACCTGAATCGACACAAAGGTCTTGAACACCTTGCTCTAACTGGAAAATATAGAGGACAAAAAAAAGCAAAGGTCGACAAAGAATAACATAAAAATCTACAGAGTTTGAACAGATGGGCGACAGGGAAAAACCAGGACAATATTATAGGCTTCTTGAGGGCATCCGAGCGGAGGAATGAGGGGCGAACCATGATCGTCGATATCAGTTCCAGATCCGGCACTTGGAGAAGAAGAAGAAGGTTAGTCCAAGACTCGGTATAGATCTACTGGGTCTGAGCTCTAATCACGATGCCAAGAAGAGAAAATACTGATTTATGTTCACTGCTCATCCTTTCAGCTTACAATACTGTAGAAAATACTGAGCTCCTTTCCAACAACAGCACTTTAAGTAACAGTCTGGGAGAAAAGACACGAAACTGTTACTTTATCTTTGTCGCCGTTGAAGAGGTGGCTTAGGGGGACGGGAAGGTACATTACATTGCTATTCCATGAAAGATCAGAAGTTCCTACATAAAAGTGTCGTTTCCTATTCATGTTTTATTCATGGGCACAAAGGACATAACCGAATAATAAAATAATTATCAATTCATAAATAATTACATCAGGACCCTCGTTTATAATTTATGTGAACTTTGTTAAATGTTGTTGCCAGGCTTGTACCCATTTGGTGGATCCACAAAGAAAAAATCAGCATTGCACGGTAAGCCTAGGCAGAATGAAATACGCCTCTTTATTATTTGACTGAGGTGTTACATTTTTACAACTTCATATTAACCGGATGGAAATCCTGTTTCGGAAGACGAGATGGCAATTCCTTGATGGGGATGTCATAACGATATTACTGCGGATCTTTGGAGATACTTTTTTTTTCTTTTTTGTGACCAGCTTCTACAATCTAAGCAGAAAGTCTTCGAGACATATTAATACAGGGTTCACACAACGTTTTGAAAACTAATTTTAAGGACTTTTTAAAGACTTCCTAAGGACTCACAGAAAACAAATTAAGGACCTGTGTGCCCGTGACCAAGAAATATTACATGTAGGCAATGCAGCACTCAAAAATCAAGTACCCATGCGAAAGAAATATTATAACTATACAGGTGGTGTGCAGGACTCATCGAAACTGGATGCTTCTGTATCCAGAGTCCAAACAGTAAATTCGCTCTGAAAAGTTCAGTTATTTCTTGTTCAGAGTACCAATTATCCAGAGTGCAATTGGAAAATTTCAATCTCAAATGTTTCAAATGAGACACAAATTTTAAGGACTTTTAAGGACTTTGACATCATTTTCAGAATTTAAGGACTTTTTAAGTACTTATTTTTTCTTTTATGAAAATTAAAGACTTTAAGGACTTTTAAGGACCTGTGTGAACCCTGAGAATAATTATACATGTCCCAGCAGAACGTACGCTCTACCCATCATTCCAAGCCTAAATCTTTAACGTCACCATTAAGGTGTTCACCGTAAACTAAATAGCCAATGGCGGTCCTCAAGCCTTGCCCGAGGGCAGCTCGCTCACACAAAACAACTCACGGTCCACTGCTGTTGCCCGTATGTGCTTTGCTGGCAACTCAATACGGTGTCAACACAATCTAATGGCTGGCAGCGCCCAGAAGATGCCTGGACCCATGTGTTCTCAGCAGGAGACAGTCAATACCGCTGTTTGTGTTCGGGATGATTAGCGTCATTAATGAAACTGCACTGAGCTAGCTGGGGGTAGCGGATTGTCACTCTCAAAACATAAGGCGACAATATTTTTTTTATTTTTTTCCACGGTGAAAGAATTTTTCTTTATTTTCACTTTTTGTGTGTGTGTGTTTGTTAAGTCCAGGAAATGTCAGAAAACGCTACAAAATGACTAAAGATAAACAAATTAGTGGTTGTTTTCATTTGAAAAAAACAAAAAACATCATTATTCTTTCCAATCTACACTGGGAACTTGGCTTTTTGGTGTTTGATAGTTGGATTCTGGGGAGAGGGGGGGGGGGCAGCTAGGTTTGTTTCTGCAGAAAGATGATCCATAATAAGGGGGGACCTTAACGTTTCTGTATTCTGTATGGTAATTCTGTAATTGACACACAGACACACACACACACACACACGAGCGCAGACCCACGCATACACACAGCACAAGTACACGTTACATTTCTGTCTCCCACGACACAATGGATGATGTCAAAAAGTCCATTCATGGAGGGCAAGAATTATTTAACTCAGTGGGAATCTGTAAATTTCTCTACTATTCCCAAAAAAAGGTTTCAGTAAGATTATGTTTTATTTCAAGAAACTGGGCAATAACCGGGGTGTGTTTTTAAGAGGTTGTCGTTTTCAATTATTTTCTAAAAGACGACCGGCACCTGAGTGCGTTTGGGGGCTGATTGAGCCGGGCTTTCAGCAGCTTTGCAATCTGTTCACAAGTCCTATTTGGCAAGTGTCCAACAGAGAATACAACTGTGTCACAAACGATCCTGGCAAGAAGGGGACTCAAAAGGCTTAATCAAACCCCATCGGAAGAAGTGTGTGTGTGGGGGGGGGGATAGTGTCACAGTTTTCAATATGCCCATTGCGAATGACGTCACAGAGTGTTTTGGTTTTGTACTTCCGACACCTAAAATGGCGGGTGGATCAGCTGACGAGTGTAACTTTGAGATGTGTCTAAGCAGTTAAATGCCTGCTGGTTGCATTGCAGTTGACTGTTATGATACGGGTGGAAAGGATGGATCCAAGCTGGTCAGATTCCCTACCATCCATGTAAACAAGGGAAAGGAAGTAAAAGAATTGACCGAATGTCTCCCATGTGCGTGAACACACGTGCCATTGTTTACTGCAGTGAACTTTTTTTTAGCTCGCCGCCGATTGGTTGGCGACGCCTGAAGTGCTCACGGTGCAAATCAGCTAACGAATCAACATCAATGCTACCATAGTGAGGCGTCGGTCATGACAACTAAAATGGCCGTTATCCGCAATGGGCCTATACTATATTTTTCATAATTCATGTTTAAAGAACCCTTATAATCCTTCTTAAAGTTTGAGAAGTTGAGAGATATGGTCGGGCAGCGTACAAAGTGAAACTGTTGCGTTCAGTTTTTGGCTATATCAAGCCCCTATGTTGGTCTCCAAGGGTCTGATCAACCAAAAGAATTCAGAGACACACGTGACGCGGGCAATGTCGTTCTGACCGACATAGCAACACGACTGAAACCGGAATCGGTCAATGGAATTAAAATGTGAAATATCCGTGGTGGCCCAATTTTCAGAGACACCGTAATGGGCGAATAAATTGTCCGTCAGATTATCTTTACCCTATGGGTATCGGGCCTAAGTATAATCGATATGTTTAAAATACAGAAGCCACGCTATTTGCACATCATTACGTTGCCATACAACACTGAGCATTAAGTAAATATTTTCTCCTGAATCATTTATATAAATTTCTGTTGTAACGAGCAGCTGTATTTCGACGAGACAGAAATCATTCAGCAACAGTTTCTTTCTTGGTACGTACATTGGTCGCTTTATTATAAATTTACATTCTTTAAGTTCCCTTCACTTACAAAATGCTCAAATTTCCAATGCCCCCCCCCCCCCCCCGTTGGACCTTGTAAAGTCCTCACAAATTTCAATAAAGAAGAGTTGTACAAGACAAAGAGTCCCCCAGGTGTTTCTTCAAAAACCAAACTCAAAACACTTTTACATAATAAATTTATTGATACTCAGCTCGTTTCTTGATACCCAAAACTGATATAAAACTTCAAATGAAGCCCAGGACAAGAACTTTGATAATTTCGAGTTCAACTGACATACTAACCCTTTAACCGCATCTTACCATTACCCGAAGTTGCCAGTGAGCGGCGGGGTGTCAGAGGGATTTGTTTGTACCCAATGTCTACATGAGAGTTTAGGGTTTGTTACGACACCATGCATACATGCGGTCAGTTCAGGCAGTGATAATAGCCACCTTGTATTGACTCGCACGTATCAAGCGGAGAAGCCCTTGCTGCGGCGGCCGGCGGCGTTCCTGTGGTGGTCGCGTTACGCAAGAGGCCCCGCCAGGAATGTCACTGACCCCCTCCAGCCGTCCAGGTCAAATCTCCCTGGACAAGGGCTAGTGTAAACAGTGAAGGCGTTGACCACAACACAAGGGATGAAATGTGAGACAGGCCATTGTCCCTCCCCTGCATGCCCAGCTTTTCACACGCAGACAGACAGAGAGAGAGAGAGAGAGAGAGAGAGAGAGAGAGAGAGAGAGAGAGAGAGCACAAATACACATTACATTTCTGTCTCCCACGACACAATGGTTGATGTCAAAAAGTCCATTCATGGAGGGCAAGAACTATTTAACACAGTGGGAAAATAATTAGTAAATTTCTCTACTATTCTCAAAAGGCCTCAGTGCAATGTGAAGTAATGGAAAGTTGAATTCAGGAGTGAAAAAGTGGAATTTTCAAAACAAACAGCCTTCAGCTGGGACCCGCGTGAACCAAAGACCGAAAGCAGAATTCTCCATGGCTTGCTAAAAAAAAAGTGCATTAACGACGTGAATTTGCAGCCCTGTCGCATTAAAATCCCCATTGTAAAATAAAACAAGACGAAAATAATACAATCATTCAAACACGCTTCTGGTGGGGGGAGACCTTGCCTGTAGAATCACCCCCCCCCCCCCCCAATCCCGAAAATTAAGAACCAGAAAAGTAAAGGAACAACATCTCAACATTTCGAATCGTTCGAAACAAAATCAGGAAGCGCGTGCAGTAATCACCCTTTCAATTAAGGGCCATCTAAACTGTTCTCCAGAAATCTTTACCGTATCCACCTGAATTCGGCTTTAAGCTGTAGCCTTGGAGAAAAAGATCTTCAATCCTTACGTGGTTTCCAATTTGGACTCCCCTGGTCCTGAATGAAATCGTCATCCACCCTCACAAACTGGCCTATCAATGATTTTGGAGGATTTTTGTTGTTGGTTTTGTTTAATTATCACTGCCCCATCATTACTGGTGGTGAGATCTATATATTTTCTTAGAGTGACGTATCGATATCTTTTAATAGTTTTGAGGTTACAAACAGAAACGTTTTTCCCACAACCAAGAATAACACACGTGACCAACACTTGGAAACTCTCTCCTGTAAAGTGTGATTTAAAAAAAAAATAATTTAATGCGCCAGGACGTAGAATCAAAGATACTAGAATTGGTAAGATAAGATAGCTAGTGCTTTTAGCGTGCACAGATTTAGCACCGCCATCTAGCGGTAAACGCGTGGAAGTCATGAAAAGGGCCGTATTTTACAAAGCCAAATAGGGAAAACACCGAATTTTGTTCACTGTTCAGCTATCGCTCTAGGCTTTGATTGACGTCACTTATTGCGGAATTATAACCTCAGACTCTATGGGAAAACTGGCTATTTTTTCTTCTTTTGTAGTCGTAGTAGCACTTTCACAATTTTGCATCATAAATTTATCATTAGATCTAGATCTATATCAAGCATTCTTTTCATACTATGCGCCATGAGCCCCGCCCGCGATCAGCGCGCAAACTGTGTGCACGTTTTTTTTTTTAGTGGTGAGAAGAAGACAGTGTCTCATCTTATCAATTCTAGTATCTTTGATGGAATGGACGACGAAACGCTGAATGGCACCGATTCTTGTCCAAGAAATGAAGCTCAAAACCTAGTATGGCGACCCGGGAGTTTCGATGTTAACGTTTCCAGAACTCATCCACAGACTCCAGCTATGCATTTTCTGGCGCCTTTTTGGCATGAGCTCAACGCAGTTCCAGAACTGCAGCACGCTGAAGACGCCACTGACGTAATAATTGCCCGTGCTCTATTTACAGCTCGTGAGCTGAACGTGCCGGTTTCAAGTAATAAAAAAAGAAGTGCTCACGAATAAATTGCAATGCACGTTCTACACCGGTTGAAATTTTTATTTTCTCCGGGGCGAAATGAGCAGAGCAGGCCTGGGCAAGTCAAGCGTAGCCAACAGCATCAATCAACATCTCCAGTATCGCATCCTTCGCTCATCCTATCTTCCCAACGCCTCCCAGCACGTGACAGGCCTCAGCCAATCAGAAGACGAGAAGACCCTCCATCCCCGTACCCCTTTATCAAAATAAACACGACACGCGCAGCCAGCGCCGGCTGTTTCTCATCACACGTGCTAGCGCGTGCGAGGGTAATTGAACGACCACTAAAGGTTCTATGGCGTACAAGACTCATCAAATTTGGGTGTTTGATCGGACAGTGAGGAAGGCACGATGGCTCCAACGAAGGGGTTTCTATTTGCAACGCTCCCCAGCAAGACGGGCTACTTAATTAGTACCTGGCCAATTATCCACTAGCAATTAAGCCAAACAGCACTGGAAATACCCGTAAGTATGGAGCGGAGCATAATGAGTTACGCCGCTTTTAAGACTTCAGAAAAAATGACTTTTGATGGATAACGCTTAACTAACAGGAGTGGAAATGGGATAGATATTCAATAACGTGCGGCAGAAAACTATAACTGTATTCTTTGCGCTGAGATGACTAACTTGGTAAACACTCTGGGTCCAGTTTGCAGTGATCAGAACTTAATACCAGCCATTCATGACCGCCCAGACGGTTTGGAAGCTTTAAAGAGCAGGTCACTGGAAACCCACACGATGAGTCCTGCCCGTGGTAAAGGAATAAAAATGTTTACCAGCAGAAAACAGCCTAAAGTTGCCACGAGTTTTTTCGTTCTTTTAATTTAACCCTTGAGGTTTAATACATCACCATCAGAACTGGTATCTGCCATGCAATTTTTGCTTATACCTAATGGAGATGTAGAATTCAAACTGCTTTCATCAATCTACAAACATAGTGGACATGTAATGTTTAATCTGATGGTAGGTAAAGAACAGGTCCTGGAGCCATCAGTTCCATCACAAAATCCGCCCCCCGTAAAGACCATCATTCTGTAAAGGTGTCAAGAAAGTAATATTGTTATGGATGAGTCATTTGTGAACAAAATTTAATTTGTTTATCATGCCCAGCTTCACTACACACCAAAAAAAAAATAGGGGGGGGGGGTGGGGAGAAAACTGTCGATCTATTCGGAGTTTGAAGTCACAGAAGCAAAGTAGAAGGTTTTTGTGGTCTGTATTTTTTTTTTTTCTTTTAAAATCGTCGAATGTCTTCGTATTTTTAACTGGGTGAAAAGTTTGAAATGGGTAAGAACTTGAGACAGATAACGAGATTTGAAATGATGGCGAGTTTTGTCAAAGATAAAAATCACTGTTACAAATTTTAATTTAAACAAAAAAAGAGGCATAACACATCATATTTTTTTTTTCCAATTTTGTTCATTCTCGGGATGAATAAAATCCAAAGCAGAACATTCATCAAAATAACCACTGTCTAAATCTCCATCATTTTAGGATGGTGATAACTTTACAGTGTCACAGATTTTACACGTATCACATTGACCAAGGCCTAATTTCTCTACAATCATCTATCCGATGACTTTACACCCACTGGCATTTGGGCGATATGACATCTTGACTGTATCCACCCAGACCGGTGGATCAACCAGGAACTCCCCAACCAAACTCCAAGGAGGAAATGTTTTAAAATTTTGAATAGATCTGTATCAAAACAGTGGGAAATGGCCAGTTGTTTGGAAGGCTCGAGGTTTTTTCTTTCCTCGTTAAAAAGTTCTTACTTTTTAAAAAATTTATTTAAACTTCCTCATTTTGACCATAATCTTGTTCAAGTGCCCTCCAGCTGTTTTCACAAGCCAACACCTGTTCCTTCTCCAACACTGAAAAAGAGGGAAGATCTTTGCTTCACAAGGACCTCAACCTAAGGCTGTTAGCCCTGAAGCATTGAAAGAAGCTTTCATCGGCATAAATTAATCACAACATCGTACCGACGAAATCGTGGCCGAGATTATGTCTACCACACAAAAAATACTAACTTTTATTCCAACGCTTAAACGTGAACGTGCGTTTGAGTTTGAGTTTAGAGAGTGAGCACATCCACACGATAACGGCCATCATGGGCTAGGATGAAGCAAGGCGATCTAGACAGAATATTGAACAAAGATAGGACAGACGGAGACCCGACCACAAGCGTCCACCAACCAACCACACAAAAACGTGCATCTCGGGCAATGATAGGGACAGTGGACAGTGCCAATGAGTGCTAAAACCCTTCCAATACTGAAACAGATCGTTACGAACGCTTTATCGTCCCGTCAAGTTTACATTCTGACTCCCAATCAGTAACCCAGAAATACATGTGAATATCATGATTTAGAACCAATGTACCTTTCTGAGATAACTGAAATAAATGGCTCTCAAAATGCGAACAATATTTCAGAAAACCCAGCTTCCACAGCGTCAGAACTCAAAGAGTTAAGATCAGATTCTCATCAGAGATATCCTACTCTTAACCGACTGTAAGATATCCCTGATTTCCTCCAAAACATAATGCCGAAGACTGGAGAGAAACAAGAGTTTGTTTAGCAAACACTATGTTCTCTCATCTCTTAAGTCATTCCACAATAATGAAACAAACTTCAATCATCAGATTTAACATCAGGCAAATGTCGCTCGTTCATCACTGGGACAGATCTTGTATTTTCAATGCGCCTGGCGTTCACCATTCAATCCCCCTCTCTGACTCTATTCATAGCAAGCCGAATGTATGCAGTTTTGTGTGGTTGCAATGGGAAATGAACACAGCATTCACCCACATGTCCTCCGGGCTGCATACAGACTGTACTATGGGCCCTTTTTTTTTTCTTTCTCTCTCTCTCTCTCTCTCTCTTTTCCTTCCTCTCTTTCCGTTTTATTTTCTTTCTTTCAAGAGGACAGCACATGTGTCTGGGTAACTCTCACTGCTGGCTGTTCCAGGTCGGGACGCGACAGCCAAACAGCTTTATCAGAAGATAAGATCTTTAATATTTGTTTTACACGACATTTTGTCTATCCACGTACACACTTTTCCATCGCACGTATTCACCTTCGACGCGCTGGGACGTTTAGTCGATAAAATAAGTATGTACATTTTTTATTTTTTTAAATTAGGCGAAACTGCACAGACCTGACACCTTTCTGTTTTATCAGCCATGAACCAACGAATGTCAATTCATTCACATTTCCGAGTATGATGACTGGAAACAGGAGCTTGTTCAGTGTTTGAACTTGGTGTTCGTAGTGAATAGAAATAATCAACTTATTGTCCTAAAAATATAATGTACAACCCCAAATATTGGAAATCAAATATAAATCAGATACTAAAAATTAAAAAAAATGGCACATAATTTGTATGTTCGTTGACTTGGGTGATTATATAGCACGCCACAAATATATTTTATTTATTTTACGTATTTTTCAATACAGCTTGATTACTTACGAGGGGGGGGGGGCATTTTAAAAAACCGCACGACCTAGGACTGCAGGCGCCTTTCTGCACCTGTTTCGAGTATATTTAACCGTATTCAGTTCACCAGACACCAGCTGTTGGAACAACGTCAATATTTGCATATAATTATATTTGTGCCTGCTCCCCATGGCAATTGACTGCAAGTGACGTACGGGATGTTTCACCACTCACCAGTGCAGTAACTAGAGGTGCTGCGACACGACAGATAGGCCTACGTCCTGCAGCACAGATACACACATGAAGTTTTAATCCACACCTGCGAACTAAATGACCATTTCAATAAGGGACACGTTAACCCATGCCTCTTATTATAGGCGAACTGAAAGTGTCATTTAGTTATGATTTCCATACCAAAGAGTACGTAAATTAAATTACAAAAACACTGTGACACACTTCACTAATCACAGTCATGATGTACTCTTTGCATGTTAGCATAATAATTTATGTATACTATCTTGTGCTGTACAAGACTGGCCTTTTTCGTTAAACTTGACAGGAACATCGATTTCACAACAACAAAAACCCACATCTTAAATCAATACAAGATGGTCCTGTAAAGCAGGTGGCAGTTGGCAGGTCTCTTAAGCAAAACGGACAAGCGTCTCGTCAATTTGACAACTAATGTTGTAAAAACGTCAAGATGTTTGCACCAATAAGAAATGCGCACGTTTTCCTACTGCATTAGCGCATCATTTTCACAGCCAATCGCAGCTCGTCAGATTCTAATGACATGTGGAGATGAGCGGATTTCGAGTTGTGTATTGTTTGCCATTTCCAATAACTCATAATTCGCAAATTGTGTTGTAAAACGTTTTCTGCCTATGTATTTAAGAAAGTGGAAAATGGACGTATTTGCGTGAGATCTCTTTTTTCGATGACATAATAAAAAACATTACGTCCAGCAGACTGTTTTCAACATTTTGATCTCTCTCTCTCTCTCACACACACTATCTATCTATCTCTCTCTCCATCTCTCTCTCTCTATATATATATGTCTCTCTCTGTGTCTCTTTCTCTCTATATATATATTATATATATATATATCTTTCTCTCTCTCTCTCTCTCTCTCTCTCTCTCTCTCTCTCTCTCTCTCTCTCTCTCTCTCTCTCTCTCTCTCTCTCTCTCTCTCTCTCTCAGAACACTATGAAATGTTACTGTGGTATGAAATACTACCTAGACAGCTGCAGTTTTCCCCCGTATAACCCGAGACGTGCGCACACAACTGTACAAATACTGGTGAGAAACATCAACCTCTAGACCTTGCAACAAACACGAAGTGAGATATTTTTGTGCAAAGCTTCCAGCGGCCACCAACCTTCAAAACGACGCGCACTTTTCACCGACTGATACTGAACTATCATAATAAGGCATAAAATAAGCCTTCTGGACACTCGGGTACAGAAAGGAAAAATCGCTATATTTGATGGAAACCCGAGAAGCTGATTCAGAGGACCGACATAATATGCTTGTATGCTGGTACTGTACAGTCCCGGGAGCGTGATTCTTTTTCGTACTCACTTTATCAAATTCAGGCGCGGGGCAGCAACAGACCCCCAAACACAGGTCATCAACTAAGGGATGTCTCGTCCTACCAAACACTGCCATGGGTGCTGCAATCTCTGGTCTGTGCACCCTAAAGGTGCAGGCAGAGTGGGCGCTGCTTGGACGCCCCTTGGACGTTGCTTGGAGGCCCCAAACGGGGCGAGCAAGCGGCGAGCAAGGAAAGAGGCGAGCATGCGGCCTGGAGGAGACAGAGTGGAAGCCTCTCTCGGGCCGCTCCCCCCCCCCCCCTAGAATATTCATTACCGAGGAGGATGGACGAAGAAGGAATCCTTCAAATAATGATTCTGTATTGGTTAAGAAAACGAAGGTTAAACAGACGCCATTACTGGGTCCACAAAATTCACCAGTGCCGTTCTACATATCATTATGGCGAATATCATCATTTAATGGAACAGGTATGTTCAGATGATGAAAAATGTTTGTCGTATATAAGAATGAAATCGTCTACTTTTAAGCTATTCCTTGCCAAAGTTGGACCATACCTAGAAAAAAGAACCACCAACTTTCGAAAACCACTGTCACGTGGTTACCACGTTAAGGTAATGTATGAATGAATAAATGAATGTGGCCTGAAAGGGGCGACAAAATTAGTGCGGCACTAAACCACCACGCTGCAAATTTTTTGGTGCATCCAAGGTGCCTCCGTGGTGAGAAGGAGTGGCAAGCAAGGTGCTTCCACGCTGTCTTCGGTAGTGCATTTCTTGTTGTCTTGATTTTGGTCGCTGCAAAATGGTGCGAGCAAGGAGCGGCCAAGTGGAAGTGGCTTCCAAGCAGCGCCCACTCTGCCTGCACGTTACCCTAACATGACTCTGAACGTCACCGAAAATTCCTGTAATAATTATGTTGGAGCTGTTGCTGCCACGCTCCTGAATTTGGTAAAGTGAGTACGAAAAAAAAATCACGCGTCCCGGGAAGAGCTAGTGGTTTCATGGCTTTGCATCCAATCTGAAACAAAAGTGATCCGTGCCAGCAGACATACAAGATAACAGCTATAATTATAATCTACTGCCATCATTTCTAGCGTATGTAATCTCTATATAAATAATTATTTATAGACATACCTTGCAGAAATATCTATTTTGTAGAGGTTAAAATACGCGGGAGATAAAAAGTTACTGGATGCAAAATCAACCTTTTACGCTGTGGTACTGGTATAAACATCGGCCGTGGTTTAATTACCTGGCTATACTTGAAACACAAGAGGTAAGGAATGGCTGGAACTACCACAGCGATGACGCCAACAACAACAACAATAATATAACTAATTATGGAGGATATTTCGCGTCTCTCTCTCTCTCTCTCTCGCTCTCTCTCTCTCTCTCTCTGACAATGTTGTAACACAAACATAAAACCCGATTACTGACTGCCTAATTGGCTAATGTAATGACGATAAGAGGATTACACCAGCATCACTGGATTTGTAACAAACTACTGCCATGTCTATAGCAATCTATTTATTTCGTTGTGTTTTTCTTTCTTTTTTTTCTTTTTGATATCCGTGTTTCTTTTAAGACATACTATTCTTGAAAAGATCACAAATAGCCTATTTCTACATGCTGGGACGGAGGGAATCACATTTACCGTATGCGTACACTATCTAATACAAAGAGAAACAGCAACAAACAAACAAAAAAGGCAGTTATGTCTTATAATACCTTTTCTTGTAATGTCTTCGCATGTGCCTCATCTTTGACAGAACATTATTGTCAAATAGCGCCATTCTGCTCGCAGTTTTTGTTCGTACGCCACAGAAACTGGTCCTAGACTAATTGGTCTTCCGAGTGGGGGGGGGGGGGGCAGGGAAAAGGGGAGAGTATCAAGTTCCGAGCAAGCAAAGTGCACATTGTAAACTGTTCCTGGAGATGTCGGCCACGAGTTTGTGATGATCCTTAGCACTTCTGTCCCTGGCCAGAACTGACGCTAAAACCGAGCAACTCTGTGCACCAAATCGCACTGGTACCGCCCTGAAAACTTGTTTCCCGAAGTTTATTTACTTTTTACTAGCGGCTACGGTAATGCTCAGAATTCCATGGACTGCAAGGAAGACAAATGAAAAAGTGTTGAGACAAGCAGAGGAAAAGAGGACACTCCTAAACAAGATCAGAAAAAGACAGGGAATATTCTTTGGACATGTAATGAGAAGACGAGGACTAGAACATTCTAGTAACCACAAGGAAATTCAATGGAAGAAGAAGCCTAGAGGGACGACAACGCATAAAGATGCAGGACGACCTAAAGGCCTGGCTGGGAATGCACACCACCAACGACGTCATCAGAGATGGAGAGTCATGATCGCCAACGCCTGCCGGCAGGACACTTAATGATGATGACGGTAGAGACTTCTGTCACCAACAGTGTCAATGTTTTTTCGGGATGATTATGCACTCCTACAACAGGACCTCAAATCAGGAAGCACAGGACAACTGCTTCCCAAAAGCAGCACGGAGGAACTTCGAGTTTAAAGCTTTTCTGCCCTTGGCAAATGCCTGTATCTCATGCATAAATACGGGATGGCTCATTTGTCTTTAAACTTGACCAATATTCACTTTGAACATTGACACAGCCGAAACCTCCTAAGGACGGAAGAAGAACCGAACACAAAAGAAAGTTCCCATTGCAAGGGCATTACAATTTGGGATGATGCACTTCTTGGAAAATCTCGTGTTCGAAGTGGCTCTGAACATTCCTTGTTGTGTCTTTATGACATGTTCGGTTGTTTGTACTTTACGAATGTTCCCTCCAGCCTTCTACTCCTTTTCGCTGATTTGATGAGATAGATTCTCGGTGCTGCGCTGCCAAAGCCAATGAAATCAGTCTTAATTTAGAAATGCAATCTTTGTTGGATATGGAGCTTCTAATGAAAGCAGCATTTAAAGAAAGTTTTGGAAAATTGGAGTTTCCAGTCCAGGCTTCGAAAACAAATGTTTGACAACACAACTCGCGATACAAATCCTTTCACAAGATACAGTAACCTTCCTCTGACGGCAACAGGGTTAAAGAGACAAACATCAAGTGGAATTCTCCAGTGACCTTACTCTCCTCTACCCCCATCAAATTCCAAAAATTAGACTCTGATAATCCCTGCAGGTTCCGCTGAAGAGACGCATCACAACATAAAATTCAGGCCCATTTTCTGCAGAGCTCCCATGGGAAGTAACACGAAACCTCGGGCGAAATATCGATCTGGAGAAGTATGGGCAAGGACGATAATCTCAGTGAGATGGAGTTCTTGGTTCCAAGGGGGGTAACTAATGTTAATTTGGCCAGAACGAGAAGGTTATGATAAATTAATGATTTCCCAATGATTTGTGAGCAGGGGGCAGGTTTCCTCTTCTCTGTCGTCCCTCTGCGCAATCTCAGCTTGAGCTGTTTCCAGTTAACAAAAGCGTTTGACAAGTTCTGCGCCGCAGGCCAATCACGGCAATCAAATTCTGTAACTGCCTTGCTTTTCTTCAAAAAAAAAAACAAAAAATAAACGGCATGTACACATGTCTCGGGGAAATGTCAGCTATTTTTACATTGTTTGTTTCAACCAATCAGAGACAAACTTGTACGGGAAGATGGTATCAAGATGGCGGCATCCAAACAAGATGTGCGTAACTCAAATCTCTGATTATATCAGTGGGAATATTATTCATATCTTGTTAGAAATTTGCTACATGATGACAAATGGTATGAATTTATAGCGGGAAGTCTTTAAAGATTATTTTGATTGGTACACAAGCAAAAAGAAATTACTAAAGCTTTTTTTTTTAAACCAGCCTCTCTCTCTCTCTCTCTCTCTCTCTCTCTCTCTCTCTCTCTCTCTCTCTCTCTCTCTCTCTCTCTCTCTCTCTCTCTCTCGTAAAAAGTCTTGCCTTTTCTCGTCCTTAAAATGTTGTTTTGTTCGAATATGGACATCCCAAGAACTACAAGTGCACTTAACAATCCTGTTGTCCCTTTTAACAATCTCATTGTCCCTTTTCATGATCACTCACCGCTGCGATTTTCCTAAATGGATTGACTTGTTCTGGTTATTTTTCCTCACTTCAAGTGGCATCCAACATGAGCGTTCAGATAAAATCCTCTAGAGATTGTACTTTTAAATTTGAAAAGACGGCACTCCAAAGAAACTAGTCAGGTGATCTCAGATCAGTCAAAAACAAACCAAGATCTGGACAAGAGCGAAGGTGAAGTGACCGTTCACAACAAATCTACGACTATTTGAAGGGAATCCGAATTTGATCTGTAAAGAGTATGAGGCTGTAAAAGATAAAACTTACTGAATGAGATCTAGTGCAGTTCATAGCTTAGTTTAGTTGCTCAATTTCTAGCAAAGAATGGAGCTCACAAACAAAACGCAACATAAAAATATGGATGTACACGTACAATACAAAATTTAAAATAAATATACACCAACATATAATACAATTAAAAGGTTATATTCCTAACCCTTCCACAATAAAAAGGGAGGGGGGGGGGTGATCGTGAGACAACCTATCTTAATGAAAACCATGCAACAAAAAGGGGTTTATAGAGCGCTGTGCTATTTACAACGATCTGTATACATGTAAGGTCCTTGTTTTCAAGCGCCTGGTGTCAGTCAGAATTTTTTTAGAATAAATTCTTGCAATACAAAGTTCAACACATGTGTCTAGTTTCCCAAAGTAATTCATCCGAGCGACAGATTGCACAATTATTAAAAAAATATTTTTTTAAAATTATTATTCGTTAATTATTTTCACCCGTTTCTTTCTTTATAACATCTCCTCTGGATTCAAAATACATAATTCTAAAATTGATGACAATACTCTTGATATTCAGGTTTATCAATGAAAATATCAATAAAAATACAATGTCATGTTCCCCTCCTGACGTGTATACTCCAAAAATCAGTGGCATTCATACCTTGCACCAAGACACTATAGATTGTGTGGCGTGGGCAAAATCAAGGAATTTCCGAAAAGCCTTTCCCACTCTCTAATACTTGAAGGAAAATAAGACAGAAAAAATAATAACTTGTGAATCGTGAACTGTTTTTGGGCGTAAAGTCCCGAAGACTCAAAGTAAAACGTAACGATTAGTTTGCATAGCGCTCAAATTTACAAAAATAAATGGTGTGCTCTGAGGCGCTGATGAACTAAAATTAGATCCAGGATTGACATACGACCAATTCATCATGCTCCCACTCACACAGTCACATTAACAAAATTTAATCTACTCTCATCTTCAAATCTCTGAGACTAAAAAAAAAAAAAAAATCAGAAAATGAAACATGCAAAAAGAAAATTAACTCACCCTCCTTTTTAACATAATTGCCTGCTTCAAACAAGCAATAGGTGCAGGAAAAAAAAAAAAAAACAGTTAAAATTTAAACTTCCCTTAACACAGTTTTACCATTATGAAGAAAGCAAATTTCGAATTGCCTTGAAGTAGAAATTAGGATTTCTCCAGTTTTGCCATTTCGACCTTAAACTTTGAGAAATATTTTAAGCTGTTCGGAGCCCCTGTCGTCAAGGGTCGCAAATCTGGGGATTAAGTTTTGGTGACCCGAGGGAGAAGGCCTTGCGTTTTAAACACAAATTTACCCACGCTCATAATCTGTGAATGAAGTAATTTTAAACAGAGACCCCCTGGTGTTCTCTTCAACGAGCGAGGCTTGACTCTCTTCGAAATTCAAAGGTTCTCATGTTGATACTGACGAGGTCAGGTCTTTCACGTTCATACAGATACCCGAAATATTTTTTAATTTAAAGAGAAAGAAAGCAAGAAGGAAAGAAAGTCCACGTTCAGATTAGCGATAACAACTACAGCCTTGGCTGATCAAACAACAACAACAGCAACAACGACAACATTAATGATAAAGCTGTCGTTTACTGACTGCTGGACTTCTCGTAAAACCCAGACTGCCTCTCTCCAACGAACTATAACAGAAAGCCTACCTCTGTGAGAACAGAAAGTCGGGGACACGCCCAAGAGTTCTACTATCTTCCCAACTTACAAAGCAGCAAAATCGGACCTGGCAACTAACTGGCCACTCCAAGAAGGGACAGTGAGTTTCAGATTGAGCCTGGAGAAAGTACGTCAATAGACCCTTTTCACTTCCGCGTTACGGATGTTTGCGGGGAGCCGCACGGCTTCGAAAAGCACCGTGTAGGGCAAAAACCTCCACTTGCCTTAGTGATGGCATCTGAATAATGTGCACAGTCTAAGCAAAGATGCATTTTTATGCCAGAACCAGCACATAACGGGTTTGTACAGTTGGGCGCCCAACAAGAGGATGGCATCGTTCGACCGTTGTCCACCGCTTCCGCCCTACAAGTGGGGCATGCCGCCATTTTGTTTGCAAATCACGTGATATGGAGGACGGTAAATGAAAAGGGTCCAAACAATAACGGCCATATTACGCTAGGAAGAAGTAAGACGATTGACAGGATATTGCAGCATGATAGCACAGAAGGAAACTTTACCAGAAGCGCTCACCAGTCACCTGCTTAAGAAGGTACAGCTCGGGGGTCACGTACATTCATGCCGTACAAAGGCAAACTGAAACGGCCAGTTAGTGATGATGTACATAGAAAGGAGAATACAAACACGAAACAATTCACAAAATGTACTTCGTGTACCATCTAATTAGTACCGGTATAATGTACCCACTGTCACCACCGTCTTGCACTTTACTGGACCGACCTTTACCCCCAAACCTACCAGGAATGTCTGTTCTTTTTTTTTTTTTTTTTGTAACTACAAAATAATTTATTTCTCAAGTCTCTCTCGACATCCTTTAGAACACCTTGCAAGATAAGGACAATTCACGAGTCTGCAAAACACGCGCGATTACAAGTGGATCTCGTCGGTTATCGACAGCGTTGGGTACATTACTGAAATCAGTGCAAAACAGATGATTACAAGTATATCTCTTCGACTATCGATCCACGCCAGTGTCGAGTACACTGCAGATTTCAGCAGAAATCACATTACGATGATTACAACTTCTCATGCAGAAACCTGGCCGCACAGTTCCATTCATGCCAAGATGAACAACCTCTGCTCTTTTTTGGTTTCCTCTTAAATAAACCTGACAGTGACACTATCTTTTCCGCTTCCTGGCGTTTTGTACGTCAGCTGTCTGTCGGTCTGTCTGCTTGTCTGCCATCTTTCTCACAACGTTCCACCGTAGTGTTGACAGAAAAAAAAAAGTCTAGAGCGTATACCTTGCCATAGGTTTTGTGCTGTGATTTGAAGTAAAGAAGAGTAAAACGGATTCTATGTCAGTGCGGTAAATGAACAGAAAACAACAAAGTCCATGCACGTGTCACATCCCACCTACCCCCCCCCCACCCCTCCCACCCCCGGGCTAACAATGTCCCCCACCTTCCACACAATACATTGGTAGGGCTCTGGCACTGCACAAGACAGGGGAGCTTCATTTCATGACGCAGCCACGCGAAGTAACTTTTCGCTATATCAGAACGACTGACAGGTGACAAGATCAGCCGATAACCATACAGTTTTTTTAAACAGAAACAAAAAAGCCCCTCCCCCGCCCTCTCTCTCTCTCTCTCTCTATTTCGTTTTTTAGCGACAACCTCCCTCTCTCTCTCTCTCTCTTTCTCTCACCCACACTCTCTGTATTTTTTTTTTAATCTACAGCGCCTCTCTATCTATTTCGTTTTTATGGACGATTTCTCCTGCTCTCTCTCTCTCACCTCTTCTCTCCCTCTATTTCGTTGTTGTTTTTTTTTAATCTACGGCGCCTCTCTATTTCGTTTTTAAGGACGATTTCTCCTGCTCTCTCTCTTTCTCTCACTTTCTCTCATCCACTCTCTCTCTCTGTTTCGTTTGTTGTTTTTTTAATCTACAACGCCTCTCTATTTCGTTTTTATGGACGATTTATCTCTCTCTCTCTCTCTCTCTCTCTCTCTCTCTCTCTCTCTCTCTCTCTCTCTCTCTCTCTCCTCTCTCTCTCTGTTAGCTAATTCGTTTTCGCTGTTAACCCTGTCTTTTGAATTGCTCTAAGCTTTTGTCACAAGGGAAAGATTTCAAAGCTTAAGCCGCATGCGAGAGCTTTGAATAAGGCTTGAAAAAGTCGGAACCGGCTGAGATTTTTTGTTGTCACTGGCAATTTTGTTTGCATAATGCGCACTGGGGAAAGGATAATAAAACTCGAAAACTGCAGGTTCTTTTTCATCTTTTCGTTTCTGTTTTGTTTCGTATTTTTAGAGTCATCTTTTCCTGTTTTTGAGGTGTTTTTGACGCGGCAGTTCACGTGGGATTGTGAGTTTTGTTTAGGATCATCTGTAAAGAATGGGTGGGGTTTTTTAACACTGTGCAGTGCAGGGATGAAGTTTGCTTCTCTTCTGTTTATCATAAGGAAGAAGATGAACAAAGCTTCCCCCCCCCCCACCACCCCAAATCAAACATATCACCACAAGGCTGCGATAAAACACTGTATACACCAATCAAGGTAAAAATTCACTTTTTAGTATCATTTTGCGCAATGAAATGTGTTGTTAGATATTAAATATGTAAATTATGATACACTGTACTATAAAATATATCACATACTTTTGCAAGACCATTTTTATTTTCAAAATGTGACAAAAAGAAAAAGTTAATGTTGCAGTTGCACAAGCTCCCGTAAGAAATACTTCAGATTCGATACAATAACATGCAAAGGTAAAGGCGAGACAAATCTAGCATCAAATTGGTCATTAAAAAAATTAAAAAAATAGAACAGGATAAAAAATTAAACGAATAAAAAAAAATCATGTTATTACCATGTTTCATAAATGCGGAAACTTATTGTCTGCGTGTTCCAGACTTGGATTCTCTGAAACGTAGCCCGTCCGTCAATGTAATTATGGTGGCTCCAAGTAAGGAGTCTAAATGCCAAATTTTTACTGTTTTCTGTATCTTCTGTAAGGTTTTGTTTTCGGAAAATACAGTCTTTTTCCATGAACATGGTGGAAGGGGAGGGGGGGGGGGTCTCAGGAAAAAAGCGGAGAGGGAGGGGTGATACATCTAACAATCAATGGAAATGCTCACAACGAAAGCGTTAAAACAAAACAAAACAAAAAAAAGACAGGGAACTTCAAATGGGTTCTGAAAAAAACAAAAAAAAACAGACAACTCGCATAGTTGGTTTGTTTTTGTTTTATTTCACCACTTATCAGCGAGTTTATCTTGATCTTCAATAGGAATAAAAAGCAAAATTTCTAAAGCGCTGACATGTATGAATGAGCAATTTTTTTTTTTTGAGTTTTTTTTTCTCGGGGAGGGGGGTAGGGGGTGTCCATATATTTTTCTCCTTTTCTTCAGTACACCCCCCCCCCCCCCTTATTGAATACATAATACACTGTGTCGTCATCCAAGACAAAACCTTTGTAGTTTTTGCTGTTGTTGTTTGCCTTTCCTTCACTGTTTTCACTCAGTTAATTGTTATGACATTCGTTATTTTAAGTGTCCCGTATTCCATAATTGCTTATTGAAGGCAGGGACGAGATCTATCTGTATGTCTGTCAGTCTATCTCTGCTGCCTCTCGATAATTCATTTCAGAAATCCAGAATGTTCATTCAGTTTTTTCTTTCTTTCATTCTTTGGTGTGTGTGTGTGTGTGTGTGTGTGTGTTTTTAAATCGAAGCATGAGCCAATAGTCTCAATCCACCTCTCTCTCTCTCTTTCTCTCTCCCTCTCTCTCTTTCTCTCTCCCTCTCTCTCTCTTTCTCTCTCCCTCTCTCTCTCTCTCTCTCTCTCTCTCTCTCTCTCACGAACGAACGATGATCCACCTCTCTCTCTCTTTCTCTCTCCCTCTCTCTCTCTCTCTCTCTCTCCCTCTCTCTCTCGTTCTCTCTCCCTCTCTCTCTCTTTCTCTCTCTCTCTCTCTCTCTCCCTCTCTCTCTTTCTCTCTCCCTCTCTCTCTTTCTCTCTCCCTCTCTCTCTCTCTCTCTCTCTCTCTCTCTCTCTCTCTCACGAACGAACGATGATCCACCTCTCTCTCTCTTTCTCTCTCCCTCTCTCTCTCTTTCTCTCTCCCTCTCTCTCTCTCTCTCTCTCTCACGAACGAACGATGATCCACCTCTCTCTCTCTTTCTCTCTCCCTCTCTCTCTCTTTCTCTCTCCCTCTCTCTCTCTCTCTCTCTCTCTCTCTCTCTCTCACGAACGAACGTTCCACCAATACTCAAACATGACATTCTTCTTTTCCTCCACCAATCTCTCCTTCTGTCTTTCTCCCGCCGGTTTTTTTTTTCTTCTTCTTCTTTCTCCTCCTGCCCCCCCCCCTCCCCCCCCCCCCACCTTCCCCCTTTTCAACCAACAAAATCATACATAACCCACTTAACCTTAAGCACAATTCCTTCTCCTCCATGCATCAAGAAAAAGAAACACAAAAAAAGGCTATTAAATTTTTCTCCTGACATTAAAACTCTGTGTCCTTGAAACTCCTACGAGAACATTCTGAAATGCACACATCCTGTCATTTATATTTTCGCGTCTCAGACTTTTTTATGTTTCAATTTTGTTCAAGAACACTCGAATCGAATCTCCATAATCTTTCTCATTTACCGACACCCCCCCCCCCCCCCGCCTTTCCCCTTCCAAAGATCCTAACAATTTTTCTTTGTTTCGTTCGTTTTTTCACTCATTTCTTACTCCTTGTTTTTTTTTATGTTGTTGTTGTTTGTGTGTGTATGTGTTTTGTCTCGCCCTGCCTGACTAAAGCCGGTTAGGCCCTACCACACACTTTGCCTGAACAGACAGACAGACATTAACACACAGACAGATAGATAGACAGACAGACGGACGGGCGGACGGACAGTCGGACGGTCGGACAGACAGACGGGCGGATGGACAGACAGACAGACGGACGGACGAAGAGACAGATAGAAAGACAGACAGACAGATTCCCTCCCTCTCCATTAATCTGCTTATCACTGAAATTCTTTTCCAAAAGCAAGAGACACGGGGGCGAGGGGGGGGAGGGGAGGGGTGTATTCTCTTGAACCCAGGGCTTCCCAAACCCCCAAACATAATGCAGTCTGAGCAGCAACGGAATAAGGTGTGGTGCGGGGAATGGGATCACCAATACAAAACTATCTGCAGGAACATCTTCCCAAAGATGGTAAATCTTCTACCAGTACCCTGACAAAAATTCAATGTTTTTCTCTCTGGTAATTCTTAATATTTTTTTTAAAAGTGAAAACAAACAAGTCGATCTAAATCTATATTAACGATATTCAGTTCATAACCTTTTTTTTTTTTTTTTTTAAATACTGTCAAATAAATATGTTTTTCACAGACACAACCATTTGGTCGGGAGAAGAAGTTTAAACTTATGCACAAAAATGTACAGGTAAATCAATCAAGCCAATGATGATTGTAGATTTTCCTTGCTGGGAAAACTTCTACTTCCAGCCTTGCAGCAAAATTAACGTACATCCAACACAGAAAGCGGGTTGAAAACAGAATTCTAGGGCACCGGGTCGGAAAGCGATTATTTATCGGGTCAGGGTCAGAAAGAATCCGAGAACCGCTGACCTGGAGCCCAAACATCAAACTTGTCAAGTGGAGGCGGGAAAAAAAAAAAAAAGACAGGAAAATCAATGCTCTCACGGGGAGACGTGGAAGCGCGTGCGAGCGCGTGCCAGCGGCCAGAGTTCGTCTCTAGAAGCATTCGGTAGGCGCGAGACTTGTATTCAAAACAGGTGTCAAGCCGTGTCTGGTGTAGTTACTGACTCACGACTTGTCTAGCAAGCTCACGGCACGGTGGTCTCTCTCCACGGGATCTCCTCTCACCGTCTCGCACTTGGGTATTTTCATATCGCACATGAAACTTTTTCTGGATGAAACACGTCATCAAATTATTGCTGGAACTGGCAGTTCGTGTAATTGCAAAACTGAAATCATTTAAATGGCAACTTCAGTGATGTAACTGTAACGTGATCATATTATGCGTACCACTGGGCCTGTTGCCGTTACAAAGGTATGGCTGAGCAGTCATGGTGATCTTAGCTCGTACTCCTACGCTCGGCTTAACCATCAGCTGGCTGAAGGTCAATGAAAAACACAAAAACGAATAATCTACACGTTGGCTACCCTGTGTCACAATTTTATGTATGTACAAAAACATACCAACTTATTTAACTGATCTTTCAACTCCCCGTGTACCATCAGGGCATCTTAGATAATCCGCTGACACTAAAAAGTTTAAAATTCCTGAGATGTTCCTTAAGATCTCTTTCTTTTCAAGGGCCTCATATTTGGAATTCTCTGCCGAGCGAGACTGAAAATTTTATGAGTTTTAAACATCAGCTGAAGATTCGTCTTTTTACGCTCTGAGTGTCCATTTTTTTTCCCCAGAGTATGCCTATATATTGTGTGTGTAAGTATATGATATAAATGTAAAGCGCCGAGAGCCTTGCCGCTGACGGGATGAAGCGCTACATAAATGCTGTGTATTATTATTATTATTAATGAAAAACTACAGGTATTTGGTAGATAGCACATTATGAAATTCTGAACAAGCAGCAGTGGGATATTCACCAAATAATTAAACCACAATGTTTCGCCAAGTAAGCTTGCAGGTGGGTAGAATCAAAGTTAAAAAAAAAAACTGCCTCAGAGTTTTGCAGTGACGTTGGAAAACTGGCGCGTTTCTTTAAGATATAATTAAGCGCGTTTGTATTAGTGAGCGTGGACAATGAAATCATATTTTCTGGTCTGCACTAGAGAATATAGATCATCCCTCCAGTGACAACAAGTCCGTATCTGAGGACGCTGAAGCTGAGCGAGATCCCCTGAAGCAATCCTGACTTTGAAACACTGCCAATGCTGAAGAAGCAAATCGCCAAACAGAAGTACCAGAGGGCTGATCTCTGCAGTCGGAGCCACGAATGCAAAGTCCCGTGACATTCTCCCCCTCCCCCCAGGTGCGGGGACTGGGCACTGCGTGGTCGGAGGTCATGAAGTTGGACAAACACAGGCAAAAGAAAAATCGCCCATTCATTTTTGTGGTGTCATACGGTCCGTTTGGATCATCACGTCACCTGAACACAGGGACTTTGTTGGAGTAGTTACAACCAATGATGAAGACTGAACCCGATCTTCAAGTGACATGGCGTAGCTTCTCAACAAGCAGTCCATTTAGTGAATCCCTGGGCATCTGGCATAATCCCTAAACTAAGAGACTGTTTGCCCCGGCAGAGGAAGCTTTGGAAGCTGATCAGGTCAAATCGGGTGTGCAAGACAGTTAGTCTCTCCCCCCCCCCCCTTTTTTTTTAAAAAATCGTCTCAAGCCCAATCTGGCACTGGCTGATTCGTCCAAACTGACGACCAGAATAACAACAACAACAACAACAACCTGACTATGGCTCTCGCTAATCAAAGACAAATTTACTATGGCCCAAGTTTCATTGCGATCCGGCAGCTCTTTTCATTAAGGACCTTGACCAATACGCTGCATGTGAAACCCAGGAACACTGTCTACTTCTCACTTCTAACATGTCACACGGCACAATGGCAGGAGTCAATACCCAAAGTTAGAGCATCATTTTCCCCAGTATTCTAGAATTGAAACGTTTTATTTCAGTGTCGGGTGGGGGGGGGGGGCTCAGATCGTGACGAAAGTGAAGAGGAGGCAACGGTTTGATCGCACAAGCGGCTATTGTTAGAGGATTTAACTGCTATTCAACAAATTGGTAACATTAAAAACGTTCAAAGGAGACATTCATGCTTTCATAATGCACCCATTATCTCGCCATCTGTTCATTACTGATAATGTACGTGATAAAACATAAACAAACAAACAAAATTAAAAGAAAAAAGTTCAAAACACAACAGCCCAAAAGTTAATCGGGTGAAAAATGCCAAAATAAGAAGAAATAAATGAAATGATTGGGGGAAAAAAGAAAAGAAAAAGAGAGAAGCTGAGATGGTAGAACTTAAACGCAGAAAAATGGAAGATAATTAAAGGTACAGCAGGTGGCACTTGAGAAATGAGAAGAGAGATTACTGGCAATGTCTTTGGCGCAAAAAAACATACCACGCATTTCGCGCATTACGTCATCTCGTGTCGAACTATGACGTCAAACAGACAAGAGTGCCGGATAGCTCTATAAACAGTGAGGACAAAACGGGACTGCTCTTTTTTCTGGTTACGCAAAAGATTTCCATTCTGCCTTTTTTTTTGCATTGACAATGAACTTTTTAACGTGTGGACTTCAGCTCTGATAAAGAAAGGAACTAAAATATTTCGACTGTAAATTCCGAAGTCACAATTATCCTCCTCATCGCAAACTCCTACCTCATTGCGACTGTCCCACCGTCGCTAGAAAAAAAAAAAAGAAATAACGACAAACAAAAACTTGCAGTTACGCATAATAACAGATCAAGAACGTTGCTGCACAAAGAAAAGCATCTCATTTAATTAACTCTAATTACCTGATTGAAAGTCTCAGCTACACAACGGCCCATTTCTCCGTGTGCTATTCACTGATGAAAATCTTTTTTTGTTGACGCTGGTTGTGTTTCAGCCTGCTGAAATGTTTATGCTTCTTTGTTCACGACATACGTAAAATCCTCAGGTTGATCTAATTTGTGCTGGTAAAAATACAAGAGGAAGGAGGCGGATGAAGGAGCATGTACAGGCAATATTTTTTTCTTGTTTTTCTTAATGCTAAAATGAAGGCCGCTGGGGCCAAAACCAAAAATGCAGCACACACACACATACACACACACACAAAAAATGTATCGCGACTTAGACTTGACGTTCGATACCGTCGTAATATGACGATTGTTACTGCCTTCAGACGCCAAAACCTTCGCACTTGGCATGTGCCAATGAAAAAAAAATATATATAAAAACCGCGAGCCTCGTACATCCAAATCAATTTTTCTGATAAAAATAATTAGGTCAAGCTGCCAAGTGGGATGTTTTCTGGCGCTGTTTGCTTTCAAATCCCTGACAAAAATTAATGCGCTTCAATGGAAAATCTTAAGACGGTGCTCATACGTCACTGGCCTCGACCCATTTGTGTAAAGACGGCGTAATAATATGCGATTCTACGTTTCGAAACCAAAACAAATCCACATTCTACCAGCATATACTACCATTCAAATTGTGCACTCGTGTTTTTTCTTCAGGTCTTCCATAAATCCCAAGGCGAAGACAGTGCAAAAAATATTCATATCCCACTACTCTCTTCATTAGTTGTTTCTTTGCTCTTCATTGACGAAATATTCTAAAAACCACAGGAAACCTAGATCTCGATCTATTTGTAATGTTTCTGTTCGTTTTTCCTGTTCGATCTAGATCTATTTGTAATGTTTCTGTTCGTTTTTCCTGTTCGATCTAGATCTATTTGTAATGTTTCTGTTCGTTTTTCCTGTTCGATCTCGATCTATTTGTAATGTTTCTGTTCGTTTTTCCTGTTCGATCTAGATCTATTTGTAATGTTTCTGTTCGTTTTTCCTGTTCGATCTAGATCTATTTGTAATGTTTCTGTTCGTTTTTCCTTTTTTTTTTTCTGATGTTTTTTTTTTTTCTTTTTCCTTGACGAAAGTTGTTGCCGAAATATGGGACATTTTCTGTCTTCACTTTTTAATCTGCGTTTCATTGTATCGTTTGGGTATTATTTCTTACGCGAGACTTTGCTACATACAACTTTTTCTTTTTGCCAATTTGTTTACTTTTTTTGTTCTTCAGTCGAGCTGGAATATCCGAGGTTGCTCTCATGGCCGGCTTGTTCCTTCAAGTGACCTCACATTGGAATATAGTAGTAAGGGGAAGTCGCAGGTCATGGACAACTTAAATGTTTATCGAGTTTGTTCTACTTTCATTCTCTTCGCTTTTTTCTCTTTTGACATGAGAACTATCACTGCACATTTAACCCTGTAGCGCCCAGTGTACCATATTTGAAATACAGTCAGCTGGAGCCAAAATGCGCTATCTTTGACATACTTACTCTTCCTATTTTATAAACAAATAATTTTTCCAATTACACATTTATATTTTTGCAATAATCTGACAATTTAAAATCAGTTAGGTCAGCATGTCATTTCAGAAGTTTGGGGTCTGGCAATTTTCGTCCGGTACTAGAGGGTTAATCAGTTTGTCTCCGCCATTTCTGCTGCTGCCCGACCCTAAAGAGCTTTGTTCAACTATGAATCCACGTGGTACAGCAAGGGCTGCCAGTCGCTAAATCACCACAAGAGTGGCTCCACTCGAGAACGTGACGAGGAAAATAATGATTTAAAAATTAAAGAGAGAAAAAGGCGTCAAAGATAAACAAACGGCGTTCTGAAAGCTATTATCTCAACATCCCAATTGAACTACAGGGGCGGAGCAATAAAGGGTATGGAGGGAGAGGGGTGGGGGGGGTCGAGGGAAGGGAGCAGGGTGGCATTCCGATTTTCTGCATCAGCAGCCATGTTGATAGCGAATTAAATCATAAATTTCCTCTGCTCCAAGGGCTTGAACGTGCCACCACAGCGACAACAACAAAAACAATAACAATAATAAAAATGCACACAGATGCACCCACTCCCACACGCACAGTCATGTTTTACACTTCATAAAATAGAACTGGCATTCGGTTTTCCGGCGCCATTTGTATGATAATGGCTCTTCAGTTCTGAATCTGAGTTTGGAGAAAGCACGTGGACACGAGGACGGCCCGACTGTACCAGGAAGAAGCAAGGCGATACGGACAGTATAACAGCAGAGTGATAAGACAGAAGGAGTGTATTTCGATCAAAAACAACTTGCGAGCGAAATCTGGCTGTTCCAATGCGAAACTGTATCGCTTACAGAATACGATCAAGTGTATTCGCAACGACACAAATACATAATACTGTATGCAATTACAGATTTGGCCAACATCAAGCTATGCCTTTTACAGACAATGTCTGGCTGCTAAAGTACAAAAGAACGCGATCTTGTTTCAAAAGAAAGAAACAAAAAAGAAAGAAAGTTATTAACTATAACTAGCGTTTACAAGAGCTAAACAAATCCGTTGTTTAAATCTTAATACAGAGTCCAATTTCATTTAAGACAGCCAATTATCAAACAATGCGGCCGACACAGGTCAAGAGCTATGTCAAGCTACCGGAAAATATTGTACGTGCCAAGGACAGAATTTTACAAGAGACACAGAAAACCTTTCGCGACACACCCCACTTTATTCATCGTTCAATTTCGGTTTTGTATTGACAAAATAGAGACAAAAATTGACAAAAAGTGGCATAAACTTACAACTTAGACAGAAAGACAGCGCACATTTCCTTCTATAAACTAATGCTAGAAAGTGAATTTCACCTGAATTGGCACATACAGTCATTTTCCCCGTGACGCGCCCTTCTACAGCAACGGAAGTCAATAAAATTAAGCAGACGCTTGAGGGAGACACAGAACTAAGAAATAATTCAGAGAAAAGAGGAGGCTACCAGAAGCGTGTGTCTAGTTAGTACTTAGAAAAGCGAAGCGGAGGTGAAAGCAAGAAGAAAAACCAGTGACCAAAGTGGAGATCGAACCCGCGACCTCTGCTACGGCACCAGCCGCCCTGCCAAGAACGAAAAAAAAAAAACCCCTTCGGCCAACCCGTCTCTGGAGAAGAGGCGATTGCAGCCGAACTATCAAGCCGTATATCTATCACTGACTTGAGTATTCGTTCGCTGGGACCAAGCCATGGCAGTCCGGACCAAAAGCTACAGCAGGGCACGAGACGGGGTTTGATAATCATATGGTAATGTGTTCTGTCCCTCAGCTGACGCCCTCGATGTCATTTGACAGCAGCCTGAACAGACCGGGGCCCTAGCATGCGGTAGGGAAATATTAAAAGAAGAAAAAAGAAAATGAAGACGTGTAACCGGGCGGAGCAGTGCGGGCATTCCCAGTCGATTACTAGTAGGTACTGAGTAATTTCGGTCCCTCCGAGAAAAATAATCGCCCCAAGGGGTTGCAGAAAAATGGAAAAGATTTACATGTAGTATGCACACGCACAGAGCAAATACTTCCATGTGAAATAAAATCGCACGAAGGAATTGCAGAGGAAAAGGGAATCGAACACGTTTGATTACTGCCGTCAGGAGAACGAGTATCACTAGACAGGATTCGATCACGAGGTATTTAGAAGCGCGCCGGGTGGCTTTTGTTACTGTTTCTGATTAAAATGCCAACCAAATCCACATTCTCCAGGCATCTTCTCCAAAGTGTATTTCTGTGGCCAGCTTTAGTACAGCAAGCGCGGGTGCTGTAAAATATTTTCATGTTAAACCGGGGAGGTCTCTCCAGGATTTTTTTTTTTTTTCATAATCGGCTTTCAGTTACGTTTGGAACGTTACAATGTTTCATGACCTACTAATTTAATTCCACTCCATTTTTATTTTGCCTTGTTTTTAGGTTTTTTTTTCCTACTCTATATGGATTTCAATTTATTCTATTTTATACTTTATGAACTTGTTTCATTGGTACTTTTTTTTTTCAAGCACCTCGCCCCAACACACGGACTTTGGCTTTTTTTTTTTTTTTTAATTTATTTATGCACACCACACTGTGCTGTTTGTAAGTTCTCTGTATTCGAGATTGAATGTGCGTTGAAGAATAACTGAAAAGCATTTGGAGCTTGCATCACGGGATAGAGCGCTACGGAAATTGTATTTTATTTCCGTAATGAAACAGATAAACAGAAAAATAGCGTAACTGAAAATTTTCCCCAATGACGTCCAAAGTAATTCTGTCATACTTCACACAGTCACATCTGTATTACAACAGCAAGTTACTCAGCTGTGGCGCATCGAAGTGTCCGTTCATGCCGTAGCAAATGGGTTAAAATTAGAAGAGAAAATCATTCTCACGCGTTGCCACTGTGTGAAACAACTGTAAACAGGACAGTTTGCCCACATCCAAACGGGTCAGCAAACAGTGTTGACGGAACACACACACACAAAAAACACTCAATGAATCAGTGCCAATTTTACTATCCAGACCAGGGGTCACCAAACTACGGCCCGCGGGCCGTATCCGGCCCCTCGACGTCAGTTCATCCGGCCCGCCATGGTACTTGATTTTGTTTGATCAAACCAGGGATATCTAGAGCTACGGGATGGACATTGACGCTTCCTCAAACCAAAATTCCTCTAGAGTTTTTCTTCTGGCTTGCAAGTATTGAACAGATTGCTTATGCGGCCCGAGCTTGAAAGTCTGTCAGTTATCCGGCCCTCTGTGAAAAAAGTTTGGTGACCATTGATCCAGACCAACGGTTTGCAAACTTTCATCCCTCAGCCATTCTTCCCATCAGTCACTCTTCCCATCAGCCACTCTTCCCATCAGTCAATCTTCCCATCAGTCACTCTTCCCATCAGTCAATCTTCCCATCAGTCACTCTTCCCATCAGCCACTCTTCCCATCAGTCACTCTTCCCATCAGCCCCTCTCCCCATCAGTCAATCTTCCCATCAGTCACTCTTCCCATCAGTCACTCTTCCCATCAGCCCCTCTCCCCATCAGTCAATCTTCCCATCAGTCACTCTTCCCATCAGTCACTCTTCCCATCAGCCCCTCTCCCCATCAGTCAATCTTCCCATCAGCCACTCTTCCCATCAGTCAATCTTCCCATCAGCCACTCTTCCCATCAGTGAATCTTCCCATCAGTCACTCTTCCCATCAGCCACTCTTCCCATCAGCCACTCTTCCCATCAGCCCCTCTTCGCATCAGTCACTCTTCCCATCAGCCACTCTTCCCATCAGTCAATCTTCCCATCAGTCACTCTTCCCATCAGCAACTCTTCCCATCAGTCACTCTTCCCATCAGCCACTCTTCCCATCAGTCACTCTTCCCATCAGCCACTCTTCCCATCAGTCACTCTCCCCATCAGTCACTCTTCCCATCAGTCACTCTTCCCATCAGCCACTCTTCCCATCAGCCACTCTTCCCATCAGTCACTCTTCCCATCAGTCACTCTTCCCATCAGTCACTCTTCCCATCAGTCACTCTTCCCATCAGTCACTCTTCCCATCAGTCACTCTTCCCATCAGTCACTCTTCCCATCAGTCACTCTTCCCATCAGTCACTCTTCCCATCAGCCCCTCTCCCCGTCCAACATTTCAATTCATCGGCCTTGTCTTCCGTATTGTGACCAACAATTCTTTTCGCACCTGGATTTTTTTGTTTCTCTGGCTATGTCATAAAACGAAATTTTAAGAAATGAAGTAAGTGAAATGCAATTAAGAATCCGCCATATCTGCTGAGCCATATCTCCCTTTCACCTTTAATCATACGGAGCGCTCACTATGAACGTGAAAACTGCTGTTTTGTCAGAAAATCCGTAACAGCGTGGGGAAAAAATGCGCACTTTAAATACGTTCATTTTGCGCTTTTAACAAGAGAAACAGCGATTATTAAGCATCCACACTCATTTCATCACGAGCACTCTGGTCCGCCAATTCCAAAAAAAGTTACTTCCCAGTTCATCGATTACCGATTACACACACACACAAAATTGGAGAGGAAAAAGATACTGTCTTTGATAATTCATAAACCTACCGCCGTTCCAGCTTTTTCCCCCCTGAAACTGATTAAAAGTGCTGAAATTAATTAACTTTTTATTACCCATATCCCAAGAAAATGTGAAAATCGATTACTCTATTACGCGGTGTCTTCCTCAACACTGAAAAGTGGTCCGTTGGAAGTTAAGAAGTATCGGCACACGGTATCGTGAGCAGTATTCATTTTCCGGTGGCTCTCCGTTTCAAGACATGTCCAGCAAAAACAGCCATAAATATTTGTGAATCAAAAATACAAGTGGAAACGTCTTGAGAAATCTAAAATTTCTTGGACTTAAGGGAAAAGGCAGAATAGAATAAACTGTAGATATTTCTTGCTGTGCGTGTGCTTGATGCTACTACCACTGCTGAGCTTTGGCACGCTGAGTACATTCATCGATACAACTCATCAATATATCGTTTGGGATCGATATGGGGAAAAGACCTCGTTAAATCCTCGACTGTGGCGCATTTTCTCTGGATGTCGACGGTTCGTTGGTTCAATGGGAGAACGTTTTAAAGACAAAATTTCCAGTTGGGACCTTATAGCCTGGAAACTTCCCAGGGTCAGACTGACATTTACCCTGATGTAAATTCCTGCAGTGATACTAAACTTATAGAAAACAAACAAATAAAGAAACAAACACAAGCCAAATAATAATAATAATAACAACAACAGCCTAATCAAACGGTCAGAAAGCAGAACACGCTGACCTGCCACACGAAATGGCAAAGGAAATAAAAAAGTGGCTCAGACAAACATTTCAGACAAGGCGTCAGTAATATAGAATATCAAAGCCAGCCATATTATCATGATAATCATGTTGAATCCACTCTCTCATGAGTTAACCGCTCTCTCCCCTTTCACGCTAGTGGTTGGAATACGCTTCCGGTGGGGGTCTCCTGTCTTTTCTATCAGTTATATTCTGTCTATCGTCTTCCTTTTTTCCAGCACAATGTGACCGGTATATACAGTGTCGACGTGCTTTCTCTAAATGCAAACTCAAATCCAGATCACACAGTAAAAGAAATTGATTTGCCTCGGACAAGCAAAGCAAAATCAGACGCACTGCGCTGTTGACAAGTACATCGTTTGTTCACTGACACTGGAGGCTCCACCGACACCTTTCTGCTGGTTTCACAAGCGATACATTGAACCACACTCAGCTTCAATATGTGATAAAGACATGTGTTTGTCCTCCCATAACAAGAAGAATAAACTGTACATCGTCCACTGATATTTTCACGTCAACTTGTTACATGATGGTAGAAAGATATCTGGTTTTCATATGAATTAGCGATCCAAATTCCCAATGTGAATAACTGAAAACTGCAACAAATGTGTAGGCTTTTTTTTTTTTTTTTTTAAACAAAACCTTTTCTCATCCTATGGGCTGAATGTGTTCTTAAAACCCATAGAAAACCTGTGGAATCACAGCCAGGCATAGAACAATGGTCAAAATTGAAAAGGGAATAATGGAGAAAAGAAAAAAAGAAAAGTAGGAAGAAAAGTCTGCATGCTGCAAAACTCCGCAAAATGGCTTCCCCCCCCCCCCCCCCCACATTTTAACTTCATAATAACGCCTGAACAGTCAAACTAACGACATCAGAAAGTCTTTGATGGTAGGGCCCCACCTCCTACAGGAACCACTGAAGGGCCCTAATTTAACTTTACAATGAGGACACAGCACATTTCCATACATGTGTTATCCGCCGATAGGCCGCTGAGTTATATTCTAGTTGTGAACCCCATGTGTTCTGCATATGGGCTGCAATAGGAGGTTTTGTAGCTCTGGGCTCGACAACCAATCTGCAGGTAGTAAGCGATTCATGGATAACAAAGACCATATTATTATGCCCATAACAGAGGGTGTCTCCGTGGATAAATACATGACACCCAAGGGTTTTATCATGCTTATCATCGGTAATTAGCTCTCTGCTCAATGACGACACCATTACAAGCATCGACAAGCTCCCCTGCTCCGCACATTTCAATTGTTAATGTGACACTGCTTGATGCGTTATCTAAAGTGCAATATCGTTTTGTTTTTTTTGTTTTGTTCTGTTGCCCTCTCTTCCACGGCCAAACCTCACGCATGTTATTTTTATTGTACGAGGGCCGTATAACCATATAACAATAACCACTAGATATATCAAAATGAAGCTTCAAATTTGTTCATGTTGCTGCATCATCGTTTGCGATACAACACAACACCGATGCACGCCTGTGATGTTCCTACGTGTACAGATATCAAACGCTCCAGAAATATTGATTTCTTCAACTGATTCTCAAATTTCCATATCACTGCTGCGGCAGACCATGCCTTCCGCGTTCTTGCTTCAATATTTGATTATTACATCTAAACGTAACATCAAATTTTAATTTCCTGACTGATATCATAATGAATTGTACAAGGGAGTAATCATTATATATTTCAGCCCGTCCTTGGTGTTCACAAATGGACAACACTGATCAGGCACAGAGATGATATTGTCCTTATGATACTGATTGGCGATTGGGTGTCATGTCCAATACGTCCATTGCGTCTAGGCAGGTTCAGGAATGAAATGAACGCGAACAGGACCAGGTCTGGGATCATGGACGAAAATTTTGACGTCAGACTGGTAGCCACTGACAGTAGTTAAAAGTTATTCACAACACAGACCTGGCCTTCAGAGTTGAGACACTGTGTCACACCGGGACTGCCGCAAACGTACAACACACAAGAAAGCAAAGATCTGCTCATGCATGCTGGAAGCTCGGGAAATGTAATTACATGGATATTACCCAAATCTGTAAGCCTCTCCCCAGTCTTAGATATCTCTCTCTCTCTCTCTCTCTCTCTCTCTCTCTCTCTCTCTCTCTCTCTCTCTCTCTCTCTCTCTCTCTCATTCTCTCTCTTTCTCAGGAATAATTCACGGTCCTAGCCTGTAGGGTCGGTAATAACCAATACTGCTTTAAGGCTGCAACTGAACATTGTTAAGCATCAAAATCTTTGTAGAAAAACCAAAACGTAAAGACAGATCTAGTTTTAGGTAAAAATTTTTAGAAAACAAATAGATGGATAAAAAATGTATCATCATAATTCAAGTGTTTGACAACTCGACCTCCCGAGGACAAACATTAAACTAAAGGCTAAGATTGGCTTTAGCAGTTTCGAATCTCGCCTCTAATGTTTCGCACACAAACAAACAAACAAACGCACAAAAAAACAAAAGACACCCTATTTCAGATCTCCCTGCATAAACCACTGGATTGCATTAAAAAGCGTTGCCTCGTTTGTAACCCTTCCACCGAGGTATACATACTTCCCCCATCATCTTCCCTACAACTTGTCTTTCAATCTCCTAACTTTATTTGCCAATTTTCATATAAACAAATATCTAACATTACAATAATTTATCCGTCGGTCCATTTATCTGTAAGAGTGTCTGTTGATTCACCCGTCCCTCAGATCTGTCTATCCGTCTAGTCGTGCGTCTGTCAGCTAATTTGCCTTTCAGTCCATCCGTGACATGAATATTCCTGATTAAAAAACGTCATATCCGCACGAGAGAGGGGAAAAAATGTAAATGATAATAATAAACAAAAATGCCTGAATGCGATAACGGTATGGAAATGAATCCCCGGCTGCCGTGCGGGGCTCCCACTACCCGCTGGTCTAAACTAGACACACAGAGGTAAGCAAATTGCGCAGATCTTCTGTCAGTGGAGCTAGGCATGCGGCCGTGAGCAGCCTTGTGGCTTAGCTGTGCCTGCGCGTGCGTGTGTGCGCGTGTCTGTTGCCTACGTGTGTGCCTTATCGATTGGGAGGGTCCGCTGAGTCGCTGGCGTCCGGCAAATGAGGCGGTCACCCTTGTGGCTAACAACTAACGGTGTTCTCTCAGCTTGAGTGGAGTGGTTGCGGGGGGGGGGGGAGAGGTGGTGGCAAGGCTTGGATAACACTCACCACGACTTGTTTCACCACAGTAAGACTGTGTAAACACATTTGTAATTAACGACAAGAGAACGAAAATTAATTGACTGTGGTGGCACGGACAGTTTAAACGATTATGTCATGATTGTGGAGTCCCTATGCTGTACGTCATGCAAAAATGTGTCCACGTTTAGAGTTTCCTTAGCGAGTTCCAAATCACACCTTCCGCTCATAAGTTGCTACTGACTAAATGACTAACCCCAATAACAATCTATGTCCTGCAATTACATGTATTGTTACATCTTTTTCGCTTTCCCATATTCATGCAGCATCTTTTTTTAATACAGTGACGGATTTCCATTCCAAAAAAGGAAATATTGTGACATACCTGATTTTTAAATTTTTTTATTTTTTTTTTGTAGAAAGTATGAAAATGACTCCTGTGAAATATTTAGTGTTGGCGCTGCTAATTGAGGTAAAATTTGAATATGTAAAAACCATTCAATCAAAAGGCACAGCTTCTAACTGTCGACTAACACCCCACAAAACCTTACCACTATTATCAAAATTAGTTTAGGAGGGGGAGGGGAAGGAGTACTGCTCACAAAATGACGCAGGCAAACAGTTTCGTCTGCAAAATTAAATTGTAAAGTTTTTTATTTTATTTTTTTTTTCTGCCTCCATGAAGCCTGCGAGCAAACCCTCTTCAAATAAGCCTCCTCTCCTTTGAAGGCACTTGTTTTTTTCTGATAATCATCTCACTGACGGCTTCAAGTCTGGGTATAATTTCAAGCCACTTATCTGACACAGCTTCACACTGGGGTAAAATATATCACAAATTTACACAGAGCAAGTTGAAAATGTACGTGTGTAACACTAGGCAAGAACAGGTTGGGATAAAGGGCCAGAGAATAAGCGAGGGTTTACAGTTTTATGTGGGCCTAGTGGTAAGCCTTGCTTAGACAATAATACATCACGGAGGTTTTTCTCCAGCAGGCCTAGGGTTGCTAACGCAAAGTAGAAAAGACATGACATTGGTCGATAGATCGATAGCGAGCCAGCAATGCACACAAGTCTCTAGGCCTACCAGAGCGAGAGAGTTGCTGAAAAATCATTAGCAGTTTCCCCCCATCTTTTTCCTTTTTCCCCTTGGGGGAGGGGTGTTGGCTTGGAGCTACAAGTGCTGACGTCACACAGTAGGCGGGGACTACCGATAAGATTGGAAGGTCGCAGTGTCAGCTACACGAGATTGATTTTCCCATGATAGGCCTGCGCGAGCGCCTGGCGACATGGAATTGATGTGTGTCCTGCACCCCCCCCCCCTCTCTCTCTTTCTCACCTCTCCTTCCCCCTCTCTGCCTACCGACCTCCTCCGTCCCACAAAACCGCAGAGCTAGCTTGCCTCTTCATATCACATCTCTCAGTGTGGTAGGGTTAAATTAGAACATTTTTACCTCCATTCTCTGGGCAAATTTCGCATTGATCTCTCTGAATACACAGCAATTTTCATACGGTGTTCTCAGTTGATAATTGGCAACCTTACAAAGAAAGACGGGAATTGAGTGTATGTGTTTGATATACAACAAAGGCACAATGATCCTTTGAAGAAAAAAAAAACGAAGAAAATTACATGAACAAAGATGAAAACTTCATTAGGAAAGATGAAATAGCCAGTTCGTGATTGCCACAAGAAAGTACTAGATCTAGATATAGATCTAGTCTAGATCTATGTGTTTGATGAAAGAGATTTGCCAACTCAATTTTCACTAAGTTGGATTCCAAGCACACCTTAATAAACAAAGGTCTACCTATAGCTCTGTACTTTTGTTACTACAAGCCCGCTGGATCAAGAGCCGGTGAACATAAACAAACAGAAAATTAATAACATTTTTTTGTTTTTGTTTGTTGCTGTTTTTTTTTATGAATGGGGAAATATTTATAGTTCTCATATTGGCTGGCAAGCAGTATTACCAGCACACCATTGAATACATCAAAGCTTAGTTCGTAAATCACAAATGACCTGGGGCTTTTGATCTTTTCTCAGTCACACGAAATGAGGGGGAAAATAATAACAACAATATAGATCTAGTAATATAAAATCTATGTACAGTGTGGCACACAAATGTCACTGGTGTAAATATGTCATCTCATGCTGTTTTTTCCCCCATTTTTGTGACAGTCACATCAGCTCTATCAATTTGCTGTGGAGTTGAAAATTTGATGAGAATAACATTAGAGTTGGGCCCTTATTTTGCTGAGAAACTAAATCAAGCTAAGAGTAATAAGAGTAATGATACTGAAATGACGACTCGTCCCGCCTGCTTCAAAACAATTCAATTCTCTTGTTGACCTGTTCAGATGCTGGCTTGCCTTCGCCCTGCAGACCACAAAAACAAGGGGCCCCATTCATCCTGTGTGCTTGAGCCAGGCCAGAGATAGCGACACACTGGTGGGCTTGTTGTGTAGCGGTACGCACAGACTCGGGCCTAGGCAAAACACGATCGATAACTCTTTCGGCCCAACACAGCACCGTTAGCTGTCCGCCATCTTGAAATTTCTATTCGAGGCTTGTGGACGATGAAAATACACGAATAATGCAACAAATCTTGATGTGTAAACCAAAGTAAATGAAGAAATGACAGTAGAAATGATTAAAATGTGTAACTTACCGCACATTTTGGTCCAGATGGCAGTATGTTTGAAGAATTATTGAAATGTCTGCATGGCTGTTAGGATATCACAACGATAGTGTACGACGCACAGCTCGTGGTCACGTGACGCCGGGTAATTGACACTCCAGCAAACGGCATTCCTTCAAAGCTGGAGCTTGCGCGCAAAGGGGGCGGGCCAGTCGTTTGGGAGAGCCTGTGCCGTCTCGCAACCACACAAGCTGATTTTTCCTTCTCGCCCTCGTCTTTGTTCCCGAGTATTTTACGTATTATTTCAAGTCCCTTGTTCAGGCCACACGTTCGCATGATCTTCTACTGTTAGCCATGCATTTACGATAGTCTTGCCACGTCAACATCATGAAAGTGACCCGTGTTATATTACTGAAAATTAGTTTTAATTTTCATTTTTTCAAGACCAACATATCTCTGACGTACGTGGGTGCACCCAACATTAATTAATGCAATAAAAAACATTTGATATGTCGTAAAAAATTCTCTTTCTGCGTATTTTAAATTATAATTTGCGCCCTTCGCACCCTGATATTGATAGATCATTTAAGCTGATTACTGTCACTGACAGGTTGAAATCTGCAGATCAGACGTAAAAATTATTATTATTTTCAATTAAAGAAATTGCTCAGTCATTTTAATACCCTGAAATAGAAGCGTATGGGAAAGGAAATACTGGTTTCCACATATATGTGACATTTCCAACCAACATTTTGCAAGGTTTGGCTTTGTCCAATTACAAGAGAGTAGAATTAATTCAATACACCACTCCTCGACCATTTAAGTTATATGAAGATATGTATTAACTGTACATTAGAAGATATACATTTAGAGGTATATTTACTCACTCCTACACACATAATATGCACACACAATGACAAACCAACACACCCTTGTTTTTCATAGATCATAAAAAGCACTGATTATTATTTCTATTTGCTAATTTTATTTTATGATTTTTCGGCTGGAAATTATCTTAGAGATTTTGACAAGTATTTCAAAACTACTCTGTTATTAAATCAAACTTTAATTTGGAAAGATAACACTTAATGAAGATGCTGATAACTTATGTTAAATTTATGTGCGATAAAACATAACTGGTGACAGGAAATAATACTGTAAATTATTTATAATAAGTGGTAAGCTACATTTTTTCCGTCTTGTCAGGCGATGGGAAATAATCTATTCTGAGATCAGATCAAGGGATCCCATCAGCCACGCCCATCCCACCCCCAGCGCATTGATTTGCCATACCATTAATTTTACTGTACATTAAATTAATTGCTGAAGATTTGCTCTTGTGAAAATAATGCTGAGGTAAAGGAAATAATTACATGGGTACAAAAACTCCACTCTCCATGCAAACTTCAATATTTCTTTGGATATAAGCCCTTTCCAGTACCACAGCTTTGTGTGTGTGCGTGCGTGTGTGTGTGTGTGTGTTTGTGTGTGTGTGTGTGTGTTTGTGTGTGTGTGTGTGTGTGTGTGTGTGTGGTGGGGGTGGGATTTTTTTCATTATTGTTTATTGTTGTTGTTGTTGTTCTAATGATAGTTTTTCTATAGCATTTTTTCTATGTGCTACGAGATTGACTTTTTTTTTTTTTACGGTCCTCAAAACGGTAGAGCATTTTTAAGAATATGCGTCCGCTTCAAGATCTCACCAGAACAAACTTAGGACTATATTTCTGCCAGCATCTTCAAAATCTTCTTCATAACGTTTACTTTACTAAGTGTGCAGATTTATTTCAACAGGGAACAAAGAGAGGTGAAGAGCTAAATTTCCGATCATACTTTTTGATTGTTCACCACAAAAAATGTGTCTCTCATTTTCGCCCTAAAAAAAAACCAAAAAAACTGTAAAGACAGGATTTTGTCTAAAATGGACATGTCCACGTAGGTCATCGCCAGAGCTTCTTGATGCAGTACAGAAAATTTGGTAATTTTTGATCACGTGGTCATGAAGTTTTAGGTGCCAAAATAATTATTCACTCTTTCGCTGCACTGTAACACGATGATGATGTTACAGTCGTTAACACTGTCATTGTCCCTTACATCAAATTTATGATTATCGATGTGTCCATGGTTGCTCTTTTTGTCATCGCGACAGCTGTACAGTTTTGTCTTCCCGCTCACCTACCCTCCCCTCCCTCAACTACCACCATTTACCCAGCCATATGGGCGTTGTTTTTTCTGCCAAATTCAATCAATCCCACGTCAAACAATATCCGACCTCCGTTGGACAGGTGCTAGTTAGTGTGAACTCATCAGCGTGATATCAAAAATATATTACTTTGACAGCAGCTCATCAGTCAAATCGTTAGAATAAATAGCTCACCCTTCTGACAGTGCCGGATTTAGGCATAAACTAAATTAGCTACAGGTTAGAACCTCACAATCCGCAGGGGCCTCACAATTTTCTCCTTTCCGCTATTAAAATTTAAATCTATTTTATTTAAAATTTTATTAAACTCTTAAACTAATTGCAGTAATATTTTAAGCCTATTCAACACGCATTATATCTCACTCCTAAATTTTCATAAACAGGTATATAATGGAAAAGAGAGTTTTGAGATAGGATGATTTCTTGAAAGTGTAACTTTTTAATAAAGGGCCTCCAAGACTTGAAAAGCTTTGGGGATCACCAAGGCTAAATCCAACACAGTCAGTTTAATCCCCACCCCCCCCCCCACACACACAGAGCTAGGTCACTGTCGGGTTCTAAATGGAGCAACTCCTGTAAAATTTTAAAAGCAGCGTTTTGTATAAAATGTCGTTAATTTATCCTGTTTGCAGATGCGTGTCTTGCAGATGCGTGGTATAATTGGAAAAGGTTTGTAAAAATTGGGTGGAATATTATTTCAAAACGTGTCCAGTTTTTTAGCAGTGTTGGCGTTCAACAAATTTTGTTTTTGCATTCATTCTCAATTTCTATTGCATTGAAAAGAAAAAAAGAAAATTTCACATTTCAGTTCGCTGCTACAGACTGTATCCAATTTGTGGTTTACCTAGGTGAATCAGAAAAATATATTTCTTGAAAAATAGACGCCTTGGTATCAGTAAGTATCAATAGTTGTACATGTATTACGATCCAAGTATCAATTGTAAGCTGTATAAAAATATTGAAGCTTATACCTTTTGTGGTTTGGTCAAAACCTTGTGCCAAGCATCGGCAAGACTAGACCTGAGAGATTTTTTTATGGTACTGATTACATTAACATGATTATTTTGTTCACTAGCTATGGTACCCGGCTATGCTAGGGATAAACCTGTAACTGGATTATTATCATTTACTTCAACTCCTCCGAGTCTTGCCCATTTCTTTAAAAAAAAAAGCAATAAGACTTTGTTACATTAATTACTCCCATTGCTGGGAGCCCGCGCACCTCTGCTAGATGCCGTACGCACACTGTGACCTAACACTTTTGTTGTTTTTTTCTGTTTCAATTTAATTGCTGGTTCTATGAACCTAAAAACGGAAAAGGCAACATTTAATGGATGAATATTTGTTTTTATTAATTTCTTGATTCAACACTTAGCACTTTTTTACTGTCTTGATGCTGCCAAAGGAAAGCCGCCTCTAAAATGCGAGTCGCTCCATTTTATCGTTCCAATTTTCATTATTTAAATGGCTGATGTAAAGTGAAGGCTGAACAACCTCACATGATTTAAAGAGAAACGTGTTCTATGTTTATCTGTGTGAGGCTTAGAACAAGTGGTAATTTCTGAGTAGACCTGATTTCGGAATATTAAAATAATGCCGATATTTGCACAGCCTGGGCAATTTCAACCATGAACTCGGCTTCAATGCTTTTCAGTTCACAGCAACGCCATTAGGTTGTCCAGACTAGTTGTGCGACGAACTTTTACAACATTAAAATCTTTAATTTAATACTTCTTTGACTGTTTCAGATGGTGGCTTTGAGCTCAATAGATGTACTCGGGGCCGGATTAAGGCTTTTAGAGGCCCTAAGCACTTAAAGATTTTGGTGGCCCTATAATCATACTGTATTATATTCAAAATATAAATAAAGATAAATCATAAAATAAAATTTTATTCTTGGAAATGAAACAAAACTTACAGTAATATGGAAAATCATGTTTATTTTTCGTATACCTCCATTTTAGTTTTATTTGAAATGTTTTTTCCTAATTTTTTAAATTGCAGTCTTTGGGCAGATAACAATTTCCCTGGTACCCCCCCCCCCTCTTCCCTTGATGCCTTAAGCACACGGTTATTTTGTTTAATAGTTAATCCAGTCCTGGATTTACTTCAAAATGCGATTCGTTCTGGACACAGCATAGCACTTTCTGTCACATCCCCAGGGCCGCCGCGTGGTAACTTATCGTATCTCTGGTGTCACTAATTTTTCAGGAGAAGCAACAGGCGGAATACATTTCTTTACCAGATTTAATAGTTACTGTATTTTAAAGAAAAACTGTTGTTTAACCCTTAGTTTTCAGATTTTAATCGCAACTTATATGTGGCTATTAAAGGCTAGAAGACTTAGTCAAGTGTGTCAAATATCTCAATAAAAAAAAAAAAAAGTCCAGTTACGATAGTTTGCTAGTCAGGTCCCCGATCTGTAGGTATGTGCAGTTAGTTTCACGAATCTTTGTCCAAGTAAAAAATGTTAATTATATATATTTTTTTTTGAGTAATTTTTAATACAAGGAGGATGGTGAAAAAAACTTAGTTTTAGTATTTCGGAAAACACCAATTTTAGTATCGTGAAAAAAAACGTTGTTTTAGTATTTCGGAAAACAGTAAGTATTGTAACTTGTTTTTGAAGAGATTGAATAGAAAATCACATTATTTGTAAGAGAAAATTCCGGTAACAATTATTTCACATAAATTCTCCCAAGCTCGCCGGTTCCTTAAAACTACACTAACTTCTGCGTTCTGCAAAGACCAATTTTATCATCAATTATTTTTGCTGTAAAGTCTTACGCATTCTCCGAAGGTCATAATGAATCAAATAGCAGGTTTCAATAGACCGCAGTTTTCCTGTTGGAAATGATTTTAGTACATCTTCCCGATAGTCGCTCATTTCAGTATTTCACAATTATATACAAAGGGGAATTTTAATCCGATCAGACATTGCACTTCGAGAGTTAACTGTACAATCATTACTGTAGTCCTGTCAATAAATTACTTATGAATGTGAAAGATGACAACTGATGCAGGCTAAGCCGAGTTATCCATTTGTGGATTTGACTTCCAGATTAGTCAAGGATTACTGACATAATCCAGCTTCCAATATCCAATAATATTGTAATTTGTCTAGGGACAAAACTGTGGGTTGGCTGGGTGGTGATGGTAGTTTTGAACGAAGTAACTCATTTGGTATGTGTGTGTGATAGATAATACAGAGAAATAGTATTGTCTGTTCTAAAATTTCTGCCCCTCTTCCAAAAATTTAACTTTTCACTCCTGTGACTGAGTGTATTGAAATTGGTATTGTGGACTACAATATTGGTCTCCGTACATTTTGGTCCTCTGAAAACTCATCCTGTTTCGTATTTTGCTTCTTTAGGTTATATGAAAAATCCTTCAGGCTCTCCGGGGGGAAAAAAAATGTCATAGTTTTACAAACATAAAGTCACAATTTCAGTTCAGCAAGGACAGTAGAATTACACTAGCAAGAGACATTTTGTTTTATTTAAAAAGGACAGCTGCTGAGCTGACATTCTCCGCACCAAGACAGCGGTACTGAATACGGGAAGTGAACAGAACTTGTAATGGTGTCTTTACTGTAAAATTGAATGTTTACGGCGTTGTTTTTTGTTTTTTTATAATTATAATCTATATAAAAAAAACAGCAAGAAAAAAAAATTCACTGCTGCGAGGAAGAAATGCCCAGACCTGAAAAAATTACATGTGAAAGATAGTTCTTTTTGCTACTATGTCTATTCCTTTGACATGAAAGCGAAGTATCGTAATTTTGTAATAAATGAAAATAGGCCTAAAAACATCGAATTATGCTTTCTCCTCAACAATGATGGCCTCCCTCCTGCCTTTGTTTTGTTTCGACTTTAGTACCGTGCATGTCATAGAAAGTAACCATATCAAGCTTGGTGCGCCGTGTCCTGGCGCGCAGGAGTTCTGAAGCAAGACTGCAGATTACTACTTTTATTGTAAGAGAGAGAGAGAGAGTACGTCATCGAATAATGCTTGCCATGCGGGTGTTACTGTGCCAGTTGTGAGTTGTTTTCTTCCTAGATCTACATAATCTGTGTGCTGATTGTGCGTGTTGTTTGCAACCCCTACTTTGAACGGGCCCTTACACTGGTATTTCAAAAAGTTTGTGAAAGGAATACGCCGCTTGGAAAACTTCATGTTGCCTGTGGATAAACTGATCAGGAACTTTTCAAGTCATGGAAAATCTGCGACTACATGCAAAAAAATTACTGCAATATAGTTCCAACAAATAGTTTTGGTGAATACAACAAGGGACTGAGGGCAGGAGTTTCTGAACGCTGTGAGAGGAAAAATCGACTACGTCATTGCTTGTATTGTCCCAGTTTGACAGAGGACGGCGAAGTTTGTTGACAATGAATGGATCTGTTTTCTCGATGGGACAAAAGGGACGTCATTGCCGCGTTTTTCTCAGTGAAACAAAAGTGATGTTATTGCCAGGTTTCTGCGTGGAGCTAACATTGCCTGTGATTTCTATATGGCACAAAAATGACGACACTATGATGTTTTTCTGTGTGGAACAAAACTGAAGTCATTATTTGAGATTCGTCTTTACCTTTTCTACAGTTCTTCCGGAGAGGACACAGGACTCTGGCCAAAGTGAGAACTTTCTCCTCCACGTTACGGTACAATCTTGTGGACCACTTTATTTCCTACAGGATTTTTCAAGCCACACAGTTATTGATTTATTTTTGTGATCTCATATCTTGCACAAATTTGTAAGTTATATTAATTTCACCTTTTATTTTTGTGAGTATTATAGCAGCATCTGTCGCTTCTGTTGTTTCATATATACTAGGGTGTATTCTTATTTTTGTTGTCCATGATGAAACGATAAACTATAGAAAGCCAACAGCAAAGTATAATTTCATCATGATCTACGATCTGGATGTGCTAAAGTATACTGTTTACATACGGAAATGCTCGGCTAGTTGCATTTGTCATTATCTATGTAATGTTGTTTTGCTGTCCTGATGAGAATTTTTCTTGAAAGGCAACACAGGGTAACCCTAGCTTCTCTTGTCCACAGTAGGCGCTCCGCTCAGCTATTTTTACGGATAATGACGTAAAACACTCTTTGCCTCTGTATACTTGTCCACAGCGTCCGTTCCGCTCCGCTCCTCACCGCTGTGGAGGCAAAGAGAGTTTTTCATACGTCATTTTCCGTAAAAATAACGGAACGGATGCTGTGGACATGACCAGAATTTTTACCGTATGTGTCGAAGTAAAAACAAAAATTAGAAACAAAACAAACAAAATGTAAAACGTAGTGGCTCAATGGACTTGCATCGTTTTCTCTCACCGACGTAACCATAAATCATTAGATCTAGAACCCAGTAGCCTTACCGATGAGAATGCTTCCGTGGGAACAAAAGCACTTCCTATTTATACACCTTTGTAAACAAATCTCTAACTTGATACACCCCATAGCCAGAGGTCATCAGTGTACTTGTGACATCGATAACATTAAATATGTAATTTTATTACTCTTTTCACGATTTTCAAAGCCGGGGGGGGGGGGGGGGGTTATCAATTTGACACCTTAAATCCCAAACTTTACTGTAATGCCCCAGATCTCCACCATCAGCCTGTCCCCCCCGGCCCTGGGTAGGCTAGATCTATTTCCATATTTTGCCGACTCAATTTAAGAAAAAGTACATTTATTTACGGGACTCTTTATGGACACACTGTATAAATTACAGTTGTTAGAGACGCAGTTACCGTATTGTGATACGAATCGCTGAATGCATGTAGCTCATATCAGACAATAGTTTTTAAACAAAAAATAGGCCCACAATCTGGGTGGGGTAAACCAACTTACAAGAGTGCAAAGTTGAAAACTTTTACTTCGTTCATCATTCTGACATGATTTTTCTCTCCAGTGTGTGGGTGGTGAAAATGTAGGCCTTGATATGTAACTCACTAGATGCCGGGTGTTAACACTTCTGTGATGAGCAAAGGGGAAGAGATTCTGATGAAATATTCTGTTTTGCTGAAAAAGAAAAAAAAAAGTTTTCTAGTGAACGGAAGAAGTTCAATTTTTAATGTAAGTAATAGATCGAGTCGTGTATCGAACTGGTTCTAGTTCAGTTATAAATTATCATATCGACTGTAAAATTAGTGCCGCAAACAGATTTTTTTACTCGGTGTAGCAGATGATCATATTATTTTGGTTCCGCAAACTGACTGCACCCCAGTCAATTCGGGATTTTAAATAACGTTTTTGTGGATGACTGAAATGCGGGGGCCAAAAGTCTGGACAATCCATAGAAATATATCTTCAATAAATAGTCCAAAATGAAGACAGTCTGTATTTTACATAGAATTATCAAATCTGATCTGACTCGAGGAGATCGAAATAATCTAATTTATTCGCATGGTCAGGCTTAAATTTGAGAACTGGATTATATAAAACCTTGACTGCTACCAACCAACCCAGGCTTTGAAAACACTCTATACTGTGGAACAAACCAACTCAACCAAACCTACAAATTTTATGTCATGGCAACAAGTCGAAGGGCACAAGCCCAGAAGATTGCTGGATCGGAAAAGTAAAGTAAAAAAAACCTTGTCCTTAGGATAGCCCAGATATATTTGTCTACCAATATGAACATGTCACCTTATGTTTGCATTTAGATCTATGTTTTTCAATACTATTCTCAAAGGTTTCGAGTATTCCCAGCTGTCCGATTTCCGCATTAAACTTATATGTACTCTATGGCTTACGGTAAGTTGTGTAAATTGTTTCCGCTTCCTCGAAATTGGGAGATTGACGCTGCAGGGCCAAAAGTACAGGTTTGTGTTTTCAATATGCCTAGGAAAATATTATAATATTTCTTTTCCATTAACACATGACGTTATCACTTCCTGCGATGTGCAAACAAACTAAACCGTGCGCAAATCATAGCCATTTGGCGGATGCTGGCGGGACGCGCGGGACGTCAACGCGCAAAGGGAGAGCAGTGAAACGTATCTAAAAACAAACAAACAAACAAAAATAAAATAAAGCTAAAGGAACAGGCAAAATGAAGCAGGTCCATAATAATCACCCAGAACTGAAACTAATAAATCGATTTATCCCGGGCAGGGCCGGGAACTCAGCTAGTTATATATATTTTGGTAACTCGAAACTTTGGTCACCTATGGCTCAGGAACAGCATCACACTCAGGCTTCAAACTTTGCACAACAGCATATTATTATCAATGCGAAATTAACATGGGCTATATTAGAAATTATGAAATGTTCAAGCTTCTACGTTTCATTTTTCATTGTTTCGCCATCATTTAGATCTATTTCGAGTCATGGTTCGCCATTTTAAGGTTTCATTATGATTTCCTGCGATGTGTTCACTATCAAACACACTAACCCGTGCGCAAATCATGTTATTGTACGGGATGCTATTGCGCAGGGTGTCAACTCACAAAGGTAGAGCAGTAAGACTTAATTAAAAAAATAAAATAATAATAAAATAAACAAATAAGAACAGGCAAGATGAAGCAGGACCATAATAACCACCCAGAACAGAAACTAATATTCAAACCGATTTATCCCCGGGCAGGGCCGGGACCTTAGCTAGTCATGAAATAAATGGACCAATAATTTGCACTTCGGACAGTTTCTTTATTTGCGAACACAACGCAGGAATTGACGTCTTTGTCGAAATTAGATACATAAAGCAAAAAAGCAAACTAAAACAAAAAAAAAAACAACTTCCTGGCTATTTGGAGCCTCAATATGTACCAAAAAAAAAAAAACTTCTGCAAGGCGAAAGGAAAGGCACCTTCAAAATGTCACGGAAATCCGGCTGTAAGATCAGCGCTGGGCCTTGTTCCAGCCATTGTTTTTATTACATATAGATTTATTATTCTTTAAATTTTCTCTCTTTATTCTTACAATTCATGAGACAAAAGAGGAGGCACAGAAAAATGAGCATTCTTACTCTCTGGTACTCGTTTTACTTTACTAAATATCTCCTTCCTTTCTCAGAAGAGACAGGATGCCCCGATACACGGTGTCTTCAACCGCTCTGTTTTTACCTGCTCGGCATGTCTGGGGATCCCAGGAGGAGCTAAAGCCATGTTAGCTTCCCTTATTTCTGCTCCCCCCCCCCCCCCCCCGTTCCCGTGTTCAAAATTTTTGTTTACTTTAAACAATCAATCCTGAAAACATATAAACTTTTACCGTCGGGTCTACACTGGATGAAACCCGTCGAGGGTATTTGAAAATGAAATAATTTACGAGGGAGTGATCAGTAAAAATCTTCAGACTGGAGTTTTAGAAAATTGGCTTGGGTAATTTCTGTATTTTGTGCACATGATAACATTTATCAAGATTCAATTCCAGTACGTTTATCAAAGCATGGCGTGTTGTTCTATGGTCCAAGTTACGAATTTGAAACCATCAAGTTGGCTCGCGGCTGATCCACCAGAAGACAGACTGAGACATCAGGATGTCAAGTAGTTGTATTCTTTTTCATGTGCCATAATTCGCAACAATTTCAGAGTACCGTAGTGTTAGGGAATAGCTGCTGGAAAATGAAAACTTTCTAAGGATGAGATGAAAATTATCATAATTTATGGACAGTTGGGACATGTAAACACATTAGTGAAAATATCAACGCCGGTCATGTAAATTTAATGTGACTGAAAATAGGAGGGTTCCATTTCAATAGTAAACTCAAGGCAACTTAAACTATTTCTAAGTGTTTAAAACTGATTCAATATTGATTTCTCCACGACCGGATGGAAATTGTGTGTTTGGGGGGGGGGGGGGGAGCAGAATGAAGGAGAGGGCGGATGCTGTTAGATATGTCTAGGCCTATAAACCAAACAAACAATTGAAAATAATAAAAACTTTCAGTAAAATCATGGTGCTGACTTGGAAAGCACGACGCACTAGCGCAGTTAACTACATAGAAACATGCCAGTTGGTCAATGAAAGCATTCCAAACTGGCTGTTTGTTAGGGGACCGTAGCCTGATTAAAAAGCCAAAATAGAGACATGACTGAATTGTAGTCACTGGTCAGCTAGAGCTGATAATGTGAAATACACTGGCCCTTAGCGATAGCCAAATTCTTAGGTATTATAACTAACCTGGACTATTGCCCTTTGGGTATTATGATTGCCGAAACAATAAATACCCGAGCAAAATAGTGTCCGTGGAGTATTAATTGAGGTCAGTTATGCCCAGGTAAATCTTCACTTTTCTCCCAAAAACAGTAAAAAATCATTTCTGGAAAGTGAAACCTATCTAATACAAGTAATAGATGGATAATTAGCACACCGGCAGAGACCAGAATTGCTCCAAACCGCGTCTAGTCTGTAGATCACAGCATTTTCTTCATACTCACAAACAATTACAAGATATAAACTGAAAGGCTAGTGTTGGGGGACCGTAGCATTTTACACAGAAAGTTATCGCTCAACAGTGAACACAACTCTGTATTTTCTCTATTTGGTTTTGTAATTTGACGGCGGTCCCCAAGCAAGAGCCAAACTGAAATTCTGTCATACTGAGATCAATTCAAAATCGTTGTTTTGTTGTTATGTTTTTAAAGTTAGAGTCGAGGCCTTATATATATATATACGTTAACTTACAGAACTAGAATTTGTTTTAGTAGATTTTTAAAAAAAAATAAGAATATCATTTATTCCTTTTTATTTGAAATTCGCTGCCTGCTTTTACCAAAAGTAAGTATACATTGGCATCATATCAAATTTTTTTTTTTTAAGAAGTAGAAATGGTGACTTTTGGATATATTCGTTGCCTTGAAGGAAACCAAATAAGAAGAAGGAAAAGTAAAGCAAACCGTCCTCATTAATCCCGCATAATTAACTCTATGGCTGGGAAAAGACGCTGCGCTCCGTTAGCTAATTAAGGCAGGAACATTTTCAAAGTGGCCAAATGAGCGTTAATTGCTGCTACTCCTTGTGTATATGTAAACATGTTCCTCCACCTGAAACACGATCAGAGAAATGTTTAGTTCGTTCATGAACAGAATTCTGTCTTGAAGACATTTGGCAAGGTAGAACGAGAGTTGAATAACAGACAGAGGTATCAACATCACCCAATAAAATACTGCGATTCTGGATGTAGGAGGGAAACAAAAACCACGCGACAATGTTTGTTTTCACATCGATGCTGGTCGAAAAAATCAAATGATTCAGTCTTGAGAGACTCGAATCTGAAAAGATCATTAATTAAAACAATAAGACAGAGGTAACTGAAATTTCTGGGGCACATCAGTCTGTCGCCTCAGGAGCCTCGAACATCTAGCAGTCACAGGGAAGATAGAAGGCAGGAAAAGCAGGGGTAGACAGAGAAAAACGTTCACTAAAATTCATGGACAACAAACGTCACAACAACAACACATTCTTGAGGTTGGCTGGTGAAGGATCCGAGTGGAGAGCCATAATCGCCAATGTCTGTTCCAGACAGGCAACTGATGTTGATGAAGAAACTCTGAGATGGTCCAAAATTATATTTTCACAGGAATTAGTCTTTAGATTCTTTTGAATTTTATTCTTTTCTTTTTCTTTTTAATTCTCAACGCCAAAGATTTTACCCTTCCAAACTATATACATTCGATCTTGAACGTAGCTTAAGATAAACTTGAGTAGTTAAGAGCCCCCGGGTCCCAGGACTATCACAGTATAAATATCATGAAGTCCGTCTGAGAAATTTGTATCTTTATTTGGCCCGTTCCTTACCATGTAAACAAGACTGTTGTGTTTTCGAAAAAAAAAACGGTATACACAAAATATAAAACTTTACAGGAAACCCACAAACCATTTGGAACATTCTACGGTAACTGACGGGACTTTCAGACAATACTTTTTAAGAAAGAAAAGGCCACTAAATAAATAAACAACCATTTATTTCAAAATGGGTTGATCAGTCCTCTAGAAAAATGATACAGAAATGATAAAAATGTGTTTTAAATAATAAAAATTAAATTGAGTCCATTCAGTCACGTTCGCTTTAGTTGGTAACTGATGGGACAGAAAAATACCATGTTTTTTTACACAGCAAAATCACATGGCAAAGTTTGTGAAACCAAACTAGCAGGATTAGTGAACAATGTTTTTGTACATTAAAAAATTGCATTTGAGCATACAGAAAAAGCATAAATAATGAAGCTTTACTTTTAAGCACATTGGAGCATTTAGTCTGAGTTAGGGTGCTTACAGAGAGAACGCTTGACGCTTGAGAAAGCGAGCGCATGTAGACAAGCGCTTGTAATGTTTCTCATATTTCTCTAGTACCATTCAGAGATAAAGCTTGCGCTTTAGCGCTTGCAGTCTGTCGCGACGCTTGTAAATCGTAAAGAATTGTTTGTTAATTCTTTTTCGCGTTTAAAGCGGCTAGGGTGTCTCGTCCGCAGAGAAGTTGGGCCTTTTTTTAAAAAACTGTTTGAAAGCGAAGCTTGACTAGCGTGATGACAAGGCGTTCCTCTGCCATTATGGGTTGATGCCAGTTGTACCAGGTCTTAATTATTTTAGATTCTGTTTTTCCCAAGATGTAATAAAATGTGTCGAGACTCATTCTCATGTATGAATGAAATCGATTGGGTGGTTTTTCAATCGAGGAAACGGGGGATGATATTCACCATCTCTTCGTTTCTGATGAATTTCATGAACAGCTACTCTCTTTCGTTTTCCAAGGATAAGTTTAGGTAAAACACTGCCCAGCAATAATAATTCGTCTCAGACGAAGCCGCCATGGCGCCAAATCAACTCTCATTTTCAGATGGCGCCCAAAGCAAGCGCTGGCGACAAGCGTTATCTATGTACCCCTCAATATTCACCAAGCGCTGTTTACCAGGCGCTTACTTTCAAGCGCTCGCTTTTTCAAGCGTCAAGCGTTCTCTCTGTAAGCACCCTAACTGATGGGACATAATCTTGGTAACAGGTGGGAGGTTGTAATTGCTCTTTTCCAAGATGGTCTCTAGGTCACATGATCAGCAAGGAAGATAATACTAACCAAAAATGTTTATTTAATTACCACCCTTTACAACACAATCATTAATTTTTTTCCTAGGCACAGTTTGAGAAAAATGGCTCTTAGATAACACACATTACTTGCAAAGTTCCATTTCGTATTCCTTCTTACTATTCTGTGCTCAGTTTCCATTTTGTGACGACCAGAATAAACTATCTGTTCGGCCCTGTTGCAACCCAGATACAAAGTACAATACATTTCATCATACCAAAGATACTAGAAACGATAAGATGAGATACTGTCTTCTTCGCACCACTGAAAAAACCGTGCACACAATTTGCGCTCTGATCGGGGAAGGGGCCAACGGCGCATAGTGTGAAAAGAATGCTTGATATAACGAACAATTTATGATGCAAAATTGTGACAGTGCTACTGCGACTAAAAAAAAATAAAGGAAAAATAGCCATAGTTTTCCCACAGCGATTAAGGTTATAATTCCACAATAAGTGACGTCAATCAAGGCCTATAGCGATAGCTGAACAGTGAACGAAATTCAATATTTTCCCTATTTGGCTTTGTAAAATACGGCAATTTTCATGACTTCCGCGCGTTTGCCGCTAGATTGATGGCGGTCCGAAATCTGTGCGCGCTAAAAGCACTAGCTGTCTTATCTTGTCAATTCTAGTATCTTTGATTCAATGGAGCTAAAGGGTGAACGTGTGAGTTCCTAAAACTTTGTGTCTAGGAGATAAAAATTATGAAATTTTGTGTACTGTCTCAATTTTTGCCGATAAATCACGTGGACACATTCAGTCTGCACAAAATTCTGTCTTTAATATTATTTATTTACAAATGTTTTGAGCCGCAGAAAAGAGATGCATTTTCGTCGAGTAAGACTGAAAAGTATGACTGGAAATTGCGTCCTTCGTCACTCCTTACACATTGCTGGACGAATTCTATATAATGATGTTGAAACGTCAATTTGACATACATTGGCTTATACGGTCCTTTTCCGTATCACGACAGGTTGGTCAATAGTTTGTGAGGATTATCACCGCAATATCAAATAAAAGCTGATAATGGCTGTGGTTCATATCTGTTTATCAAGGCTTTGTATATATTGGTTTTGTTGTTACGCAGTCAGCGGTCATGCTTGAGTTCTAGTGTAAATGTGTAGAATGCATGTCGGCAATGTACAGTGTTATCTTGTGAGATGAGTTAATTATTGTAATAGATCTGGCTGTTCTATTTATTTGCTTTACTGATCCTATCCTACATTATGAACTGTGTAAACCTGCCTTTCCCTGATACAATTATGAAGTTATTATCAATATTGCTATTTTTTTATACCCATGCTATAAGCTTATATACATGTGCTATGATTCTCACGACATTTCTATATGCATTTTACTGAAAAAAAAATTAAAAAATTCATGGTATATGAAGACCTTTCTATTACAGGGCTCTGACCTAATTAATTATCACCAGTGATATTATAGTCGTGAAGACAGGTTTATTGGTGGCACGAGTGTTGGTTTGCATTACAGAATATATTTACTTTATCCTAATTATTAAGATTGTGTTCATTCTATGTGATTTCAATGTTGCATGTAAGTTATACACGACGATATTGTTCATTTGGATTATGAAAGTCACTCTGGCGAGGCGCTCTCTTTGTCAAGTCTTCGTGTAAAAACTCCCAGTCATTGAACTTGAAAGAAGCTTTCTTGCTTCTTTTTTTTTTTCGGGGGAGGGGGGGGGGGTGTAGTGTCTGAGAATGAGACTTTTTTTAAATTTACCAAAATAATAACAATGCCAGACTGAAATTTTTGTGTTTTTTTTTTTTTTTTTCTCATTTTATTTTCATAAAGATCTCACTGAAACAGATTCCAAAATGTGGAATCTGGACTGTGTCGAAATTTGGAGTTTCTTTAGAACAGAGACAACACGACCAATACATATTTCCTCGAAAAGACAAAGAACTACATAACTGATGATTTTATTACTATGTTGCTGTTTTTATTCTAATTTTCAAACAGCCTGACCATCCCCAAACCCCAGCCCGTCCTTTTCTCCTTTCCTTTCTCCCCTACTGGCGCTGCACTGCGGCGACGACGTGCCTGCTCCAGTTATAACTGGGCTGCAATTGCACAAAGGCAAATTTCCCAAAGAAGTATACAAATACAAAATACAAAAAACAAAATACTCAAGTACAGGATGTTGTTTTGTTTTTATTTTGCCCACAGAAAATGTTTTAGGCCACGAAAACTACCTACAACTCAGACAGAAAATATTGTACTTCCGTGATGTCCTCCAGTGAACAGCTGTCCTTATTATGTGAACAGTAATTTTGTTGCCCTAGGTGTCACGTTGTCGTAAACGCCAGGATATCGCTTTTTTCAACAGTTTCTCACATTTCCATATTATTGCCAGTTTAGTGTATGCCTTTACTCTTCTTACTTCAATGCTTTACAGTCAAATTTAACTCTTTGTGTGCCAATCACAGATAAATCAGTTCTTCTGCTGGTCACGCTTGTGCATATCATCGATGTATCGGTGCACAAGAATGCTAGGCTATTTTGTTTCGGGAAGAAAGAAAGTCGACCTTCTGTTCATAAATGTTGCTATAGTTAATCTACATTTATCTCCCCCACTATTTTCTTCCTGTATTGGTGAATGTGGAAAAATTCATGGCACACAAAGAGTTAAAGGTAAAATTTCAGTTCGCTGATTGCCATGACCACAATGATGAATTTTGTACATGGGGATAATTGTTATGTTACAACTCGTCCCAGCTATTTTAGATCTTGACAATAATCATTGTTGGCAAAGGGACATGACATAATTACGTACTGATAAATTATGTAATATGTCAAGGTCATCAATGGCAAACTTATCACAAAACATGTCATTTTGTCTTCTGTTGTGGAGGTTCACACGTGGGTTGATCAATCTATTTTTGATCTCTGGAGCCGCAGGTGTAAAGTTTTGTTAGATCATGGGCCACCCAGTCTTAGCTCCTAAAAAAGGTACATGAGAGGATAAATTTGGTGGGACCAACTGGTCTTTTTGTCTTCTCCAAATAGCTTAGTACATTTTTTAAGGGGGGGGGGGGTTGAGTTGGCTGGGCTGGATAAAAATCTTCGGCGGGCCGGATTGTGACCTGCGGGCCGGATTTGGACAGACCTGGCCTAAATCTTAGAATGACACAGCCCCAGGTTCAGAGGCGTTTTGATTCAGCCCGATGACAACGTCAACACACAAGAAAACGGTCTTACATACTCATGTCCACACATTCAACATCCTAGCTTGACTCTTGAGACAAGGATCACATTGTACAGCCACTAACTTTCCACCCACCAACAACGCAGAAAAACACTCTGAACAAAGACTCCTATCTGTCATCACGTGAGTGGTAACCTTGAGCTGTTTTCTGATAGGATTGGTTTCTGAATCATTTCATTGAAATATCTCCTTGCTTAAGGGTGTTTTTGTAAACTTAACACGAAAAGCGTTAATGTTTTGTCCACACCAAGGACCTACGGAAAACGCAGAGAAGCAGTACAATATTATACCATCGAGTAACATTCACAAATAGCTGTAATATAATGCTACAGCATTGACCATAATCTTAGGAGAGACAACATAACATCTACGACAAAACATGCGAATTATTCAAGCATAATTGTGGGTGCAGTGGCCATAATCAACACAAATATAGTTCATGACAATGATAACAAATTTTTCATACACTAAAAAAAAACAGTGTAAGACAATGGAATTCTTGGGCTCTCTCGGTGGTCAGGTGACAGGTGGTTACAATGATGTAGAACTGAAAAAGTTTTGAAGAAACCAACATTCTCGAGGTTTTCCACAGTTGTTCATATAAAGACCCAGCCAGCAACCTTACGGAAATCCGATGGGTAATATCCAGGTCAAGTTTGCATATAGGAATGACATCGTTGCTAATAGATCCGTTGGTTTGATGTAGGTAACCCTCCCCTTTGGTAATCCTACCAATCCTGCTGAAATCTACGTCGGACCGACGTAGGCATGCTGACTGGGAACATTTCTTTATTTCGTAAAGACATGAAAACTGTTACAAACTACCTGCCACGCGAGTCGACGGTAGGAGATTTTAATCGACTCCACTGGACAAAGACCATGCAAACTGTACAAAGAATTTCTCTGTTAAGCCTAAGGGAGCACTTGTTGATTTTGATTAGTTGGATGATGACGTCACGACTAGTTGGCTGGTACGTGGGATTTCATTGAAATGCAGTCTCTTGGCGTCACCACCCACTTAGTCGGCAGATCAAAATTGGCTAGCGCGTCGTCAAGGCTAACTGCCTACATGGACTGACTCTCTACAAACATCAGGACACGGTATTGGCTGACACATTCTTGACGGTGTTAGGCTACCAATGACAAATTTCAAAGGCTGACGAAACTTAAATATTGTAAAAAAATAAAAAAAATTGTTTCTTTTCCTTTTCAAGTTCAGATAAATGCATGCTGACTTCCGGTTTAAAGTTGTTGAGGCGACACGAACGCACAAGACGGACAATAAAGGGGAATAATTTATGATCTCAAGTTATTTCCTGTCTAAACTGTTAGTCATTCCACACGCATAAAGACACACGGACAGATCAGCCGAAGGAACATTATGAATGTGTGTGGGCGTTTCCCTTTTTTATTTTTCTCCCATGAACAGAAATTGAAAGGAGCGAGCGGTGTGTATTTATCAATGCAGTCAGCGTAAATTCTATGTTTTAAATTGTACAATAAAAACAAAATAAAATATAAAAGCTGTGTAGTCCCCCCCCCCCCTCCCCCCCCCCCCCCACCAAAATTTCCATCCAAAAAATTGAACAAACAGCAAGAGAGCGAGAGGCGAGGGCGAGGGATGACGCAGTCGATCTTTATAGTATGTTAACCCCTAGATTCGAAGCACACAAAAAGCATGCCACACGATAGGTTGTTGATAAAAGGCACTCCTAACTCTTGTGCGATAAGGCTGTGTTTCGGACCCGATTATTTCGCACGGCAAATGCACCTTTCTAGGATAGAGATAAACTGTAATCAGGGCAGCTTGAAAACCACTGTAGTAAAAACCAAAAGAATAATCGCTGAAGTACGTTTGTAATGATGCCTGGAGGACATTCGAAGGTCGAGGATACATAACAGTTTAATACCCTTGATTGATTGGTTTGTGATTTAGACAGGAAAAATGGAGAGGAGAATAAAATGCAGACTCTATTGTCTTCTGGAAATGTCACATTAAACGAGTTAGTTTTACGATAACAAGATATCCTCGTTATATCAGTGGTAAATTTTAATACCAGCGAGTGCAAGACCAAAATTTCGGATATAACGAGTTCTGAAGTTGATTAAATATCTTGCATATTATGAGACTTCAATTTTTCGGACATTGTCTTTACATCCAGATTGTATGAGTTCTCCTGATTTCTTCGCAAAGTCTCGTAGATTTTTGTTTGTTTGTTTGCTTTGATTTTGTCTGTCTGAACAAATTAGCTTTGCCGAGGCCTGTCTCTCACCTACTTAATAAAGCATTGTGTTTAACATGATCGTCAATTATGTTGTACGTGTTATGTTGTACTGTACATAATTATACTGTAGTTATATATTATACAAACTAGCTAAGGTGCCGTACGTAGAACGGTGGTCCCATAGAGCGAAATTTCCTATCATACGTTTGTATTCTACTTGACGAAAATGCGCCTCTATTTTTCGGATCGAAAGATATAAATAAATAAATAAATCATATTAACGAGGTAATTTTGTCCAAAATGGATGTGTCCACGTAACCTACCGTCAAACATTAAAGTAGTTCACAAAGTTTCATGATTTTTGGTCATATAGTTATAACGTTGTACTTGCTTACTTGTTCCCCTCCCTAGCTCCATTATAGTAAGATACCATTTCCGAATTTATCAAAGTCAAAGCTTGGCGAAAAGAAAAAGCTGTATGTGGCAAATTTTTGACTTTGCGTTAATCCTTGCTGCAACCCCATAGTTTTTCTGTGGTTTTTATAATATTTCGCCATTTCTGGATTTATCAGTTGGGTTTTCTAATTTAAAGTAGCTCTGTGTGTGATCTGGATCATTAATTAACGACAAAATATTTATAAATGAAGACCCACTTAAACCTGTTTCTTGTAAACAAACCAAAGCGACACGAGAGAGGGAGAGAGAGAAAGACAGACAGGCAGACAGATAGACAGACAAATACACAGACAGGGAGAGGGAGAGAGAGAGAAGAGAGGAATTAATAGACATTTTATATTACTTTTTTTAAAGACATTTTCAAATATATAGTTCAATTGGCAACTTTGTACACAACACACCTCACAGAGAGTAATTCAATGTGGTGCAATTGTGGCTTTTTTTTTTTTTTGCTCGACGCTACAGCCCACGGGACAGTTTAAAACATTATCAAATTAATTTTCTTAAGTGTCAACTAATCCAGCCCAATCGCTTTGGTATCGACCGACTGTATTGATTCAAGTTTCAGGTATTTTTAAATAAAAAGTTGTAAAAATGTAGAAAACAATGATCTTTGACTTCAATTCCGTGTGCACAATTTCCCTACCAGAAATGAGTGCGCAGTACTCTGGTGCGCATGAAATCTGTAGAAAGACTGTACAATATAGGAAGCTTTCTAGACCAGAGAGAGAGAGAGAGAGAGAGAGAGAGAGAGAGAGAGAGAGAGAGAGAGAGAGAGAGAGAGAGAGAGAGAGAGAGAGAGAGAGAGAGAGAGAGAGAGAGAGAGAGAGAGAGAGACAGACAGACAGACAGACAGACAGACAGACAGACAGACAGACAGACAGACAGAGACAGAGAGAGCTGGATTCACAGGTTTTCCCGGATAATGCCGGGTACACCATCAATCTAGTAACTGTAAAAATAATTAGGAATTCGTTGATTTGCCTAACCTAAGACGTAGTGACCAACTGAAAACACAGCGAATCATAAATATGTCATGTTGTTTCCATCTAATTAATCAAAAGTTCATTTTCTGCTCTCCCAACTGTCAAACTAAAAGAAAAAAATTATGATAATAACAATTAGAGAAAGTAAATGCAGTTTTCGTTAACAAAACATTGACTCATCCTCTGGTACACTCTCTAACCTCACAGCTTCCGTTATTTACGCTCACACATTAATATACACAAATGCGTCTAGAATTTTCACTCTGAGACTGCTCCTGTTTGCTGAGAAATCGTAACAAAAAAAAACGAATGCCTTGAATATCATCTGATGAGGCTCGCAGGAATAGGCAAATCTGGTCTCTCATGTCCAGATCTACACACATTGCACACACATTCTTAAGGCTGGAACTACGATTGTCATTATTTTTATCCTTCATCCTCATTATCATCATTATCATCAGCATCATTATTATCGTTATTGTTATTACCCCCCCCCCCCAAAGTGTTTGTTCATTACGATAAATCAACAAACAAGTCAGATAAATGAGTACCGTAGAAAACAAATTAATACAAAAATAATTAAATATACCGGTATAAACAACTAAATAACATAGACATACCTGCATCTATCACCGTAGCTAATTCTTTCGCTGCTCTACTCTGTGGTATTTTGTATACTTCTGTAATCCCGTTTGAGAAATTTGCGTTTGTGTCATTGCAGCCCAGTTACAACTGGAGTAGACAAGTGGTCGCTACAGTGCAGCGCCGGCCGGGGGTGTTTTTTATTTAACTTTGTCCGGGCAGCGGCCGGTTCGGCCTGCTCTTCTCGATTTCCATCTGCCAAGGTATCTTTAACGTGCGCAAAGTGTACACGGGCCCTCTGAGTTTTTTCGTCCGTATCCGAGAAGACCAGGTGCTCGATGCTGGTATGTCTGTCTATGGGGTAAAGACGTAACATGTTTTTTCGTTCTGTTGTATGCATGGCAGTAAGGATTGGGGCAAAACAGAGCCGGGAGAGAGGAGGGCAAGGAGGCACTCATTCATTCCCTTGCTCATTTCCAAGGTTTTGAAATCGGCTAATAATTCTGATATTTTAAACAAAAGTTTCATAGTTTATATATCATCTTACTGTATAAGATGTGTTTTGCAAACGTTTATGTTTCGAAGTACCCACGACCGGTAGATTCTGGGAATTTTACCGAAATGCGACAATGGTTGATCCATGAGAAATGTGAAATACGAAACTGCACATGGAACTTACAGGTCTCCCGTTTGGGAAGGAGAGAAAGTGTGAATATGAATCAATTGAGTGGTTGGGAAAGAGTAAAAAGAGATGTGCTGTGATTTTAAATTCCATGACTGTGTAATTATACATTGCTCACTGGGTTTAGATTTATGTGTAGGCAGATTTTCGACCTGAAGACTCTGAAGAAAGGTGTCGCAACTCGGTGGCATCCGCAAAATGTGATTTCACGGCAGATTTTTTTTTTTTTTTGTGTGGAAAACTTGTTCCAAAAAAAACAACAGCTATGCTTATGAAGAGGTAAGAAGGATAAAATACATCAAGGGTGGCTTGGTAAACTATCGTAACTCAAATTTGTTCAAAACCTAATATCTTTGGTATGTTTGCAGCCCTTGACACAAGTTGGGGGTTAAATTCTGAAAAGTAAGGGTCAAATAATATTTGTAACTAGATCTACTAAGTCTGATAAAGAAGATTTTTCACATTTCTCCTGAAATTTTTGTAAAAATCCAGTTATGATAATTTAGCACGTAGACTCGCAATAATAGACCTGCACTGAATTTGTTGGTTTCGGGGATGAAATAATAAAAGTATTAACTTTCCAAACTCAGCAAACCAGAGAGAGGATTCCTTTTCCTAAGACATGTCTAAACATAATATTCATGATTTAAACCTTCAATAAATATTTCAACCTTGGGACTGTAACAACTTAATCATTTTGCAGTATTTCAGAGCACAAGGTAATTTCGTATCTGTGACAACACATTGACTGCCATGAAAAGTCTGTGTAAGCCACAAACACCATTGTTTACCTAGGAAACTGCTCTTTCGCGCCTCTATCTCGCCAGTTCTCACGTAAACGGGACAAGGAATATCGCAATTTAAATCCTCGAATTGTATTTTCGATCGAACGAACACAAGTCATGTCGTTACGATTATCTTGCCATTGATTCTGATATACACAAATATTATTATCATGTTTCACCAAGTTTAATGTAGAAACACTGAAAGCAATGTAAAGTTGACTTTCCGAGAAAATGATTGCGAATTAAATTTTCCTTTTACATTGCAGAATTTGTTTCACTGTTTGTTTCTTTCTTTGGTAGTTTGTTTCTTTGATTTTCTGACGTGGGTCCGCAACGCATCCTGTCCTTTCCGAGAGAGGCTAAGATCTACAACTTGATTTAATAACTTTTATACTCGTGTACGAAACTTTTTCCGGATCTATACAAAACAACTTTTTTAGAAGTTTACCAATGTGTTAAAATTCATATGAATGTATTTAATTCTATGTTAAATTTAACAGCTCTGAATACGAAAGATAAAAATAAAGAACATGTACCCAAATAGACCGTGAAGGGCGCAACATGGCGGTTATCGTGCCGGTGCACCGTAAAACCTAAACTCAAACTGAACATGTAATTGCAATGAACATCAAGGTTACCCAGAATCTTTACGAGAATTAGGTTATCTGGAGGTTATGGTCTCACTTTTAATTATAATAATAATTTTTTTTTTAAAACAGCCGAAAGTACTATGCATGAAACTTTCGAAGATGAAAAGACATGGAATAAGTTTGATGTTTACTGGCCAATTTCTGGATAAATTGTTCGGAAAAAGTAATTACACTGAAAACAAATCATTGCTGAAGCTGTCTTATTCCCCGTTAAGCGACACAGATTTACAGATAGCTCAAGATGGCGCCGTGCTCTCCAGTGCAGTATTCAGATAATAGCCTTGGAGCAGACAGGTGGTTCCCAGTTGGCCAACAGTTGCGCAACAGCTTTGTTGCCTCTAAAATCCCAAAGTACACTGACAAAAGCTGAAGACAATATTGTCTTCCAGTGTTTTTGTTTCTTTTTCAGTATGGGAGTCGACTAAGTAACTTATGTTTGTGCAATTGTTAAGTTAAACTGGAAATATAAACGCAGAAGACAGTTTTAGATCCATCAATCATTAGCCAAAGGCTACTCAATAATCAGCTCGTAAATCTTTGAAAGCTCACCCCTAAGAAATTGTTTTGTCTCCAATGTGAGATGCCAGCTTGACTCCTTTGTTCCACCAAAAAAGTTCAGCTACAGTTCCGCCTCCATCAGTTTGTGGCAAATGACCAACTTTTGGTCACCAGCGATGGAGTCGCCGGTGTGCGCGGTTCCATATATTTCCATTGCTTTCGCTCAGGGGACAAACCTGTCTGCCTACAAAACCATTGCCCGTCTGCGCCTAGCTTTGCCGTGTACAAAATAACGCGAATCATGATGCCGAGGACAGCATATTTTTATAAGTCCGGTCGTATGTTGGGCTATTCTGCTGGCAGGATCATAAATTTGCTCGCATAGCTCACCAATAAATTATTGTCCAATTAACTGGGACCCATGAGAATAGCCAGAATGGTTAAAAAGCGCAGACCTTTCCAGCCCGGTGTCCGCCGTACAAAGTTTCGTGTCCGCCGGGCAAAGTTCTCCATTAATTCTTCTTCAAATTAATGCCGGTCTTGTCTTTACGATGGTCATAACATGGTCTCTCTGGAATAGGAACTGAGCTGACTGCTCACCATAGAACATTACATGTCAGTCTTAAATCGATCCTATCCTTCAAAAATCTTCTGTGTTCAAGACGAAGGATCGAAAGAAGTCTTTCTTGTTGTTGTTGTTGTTGTTGTTGCTGTCGTCGTCGTCGTTGTTGTTGTTGTTGTCGTTGTTGTTGTTGATGTTGTTGTTAATGAGAAATTGAAGAAAAAAATGCACACAAAGTTATTTTTACCTCATTTTTTTTTCTAATTTTGCTTCAAGCAAAATTTAACATCCAAGACTACCATACGAGGATTATACAGTCAAATTGGAAAAAGTGCAGAGCGGGGATTTCAGAACAACTTAAAGTCATACGAAATTTAAAGTCTAAACTCAAAAACTTGATTTGTCAGAATTTTAACCATTACATGTTCAGAAAATTAATGTTATTCTCTTTTTTAGAGCCTCTGTCGCCTCATTAGAGGTTTTAATCTTTGGTCATATCTAGCTGCCATCGTAAACTTTAGAAAATGGATTGCATGATTCAACAATTTCCTACAGAGCGGAACAGAATGAGGCCGCAGACGAACCAGAGTTAGTGTCCAGGATAGGAAATTAATTCTAAATGAATGTTTCCAACACTAACGCCGAAGTCTATGAGCATCATTAAGAGTCTTTCTGAAATCGAAACACAGCTGCTTTTCAGGCGACAAGCACCAACGTTCTTGGGAAAAATGCTTATTATGTGTGAGATAAACCTAATATTTAGCTGTCTTGTGGGCCGTTATTCGAAGGAATTGCAAGTGCCTTGTAGCGAAAGACTCGTATAACATTTTGCCCTTGCTTGCTTTTAGAAAACATTTAACCATCAGGTTTGGTTGACGGCCAAAACAAGATATTACAAGATATCAAGCCTGCAGCATTTCAGAATTTGTAATTCAGTATTATGAAGGCGAGTGTTTAGGCCAGTAAAAGAGATGGCCATATCGATATCTGAAAATAATATTCATATCGACGTTTACTCTGATGACAGCGATACGACGTATTACCCATTCTATAAGCCATGTCTCTCTTTCAGATCTTACACCAGAGGTATGTAAGAATTTATTTATAAAAGTTGGTTTATTTTAAAACAACCTTTAATGCCCAAATTAATGGCCGGGAGATTTGGTTTAGTTCAGTTTTAAACTCAATGAATTCTAGGAACAGGAGACTTCCGGATGAGGCTCTGTAGAGCGAGCCATGCCAAATGGTCCTAATCCTGGCAAGGGCTCATTCTTACATAGAATCTCATAATATGCAGACAATAGAAATTGGCACGCGCATTCATCGGATTTTGATACCAAGTTAAATATTCTACAAAAAAAAAAATATATATATGATTAGAATCTACCAGTATCTGACCGTTATATCTTTTCTAGTAGTCTTTCTGCTTTCTGGATGCAAATGCGCCGACGTTCCCAGAGAGCTCTTATGTAGATCTAGTCCAACTGTCATTCATCCCTCTCTTCCCTGTCTCTCCCTCTCCGCTTTAAGCTCGATGAAGCAAAGTTTAATTTCCAGTCCACAACAAATCTCAATAAGTCTGTTAAGTCTTCTTGAACACGAACTCCACTGATTTTTGTCACATAACGTGACCTTAGTTCTTGCTTGTTCTATCTCCATTTCCAAAAACAACAACAACAACAACAACTGGAGAACTGTATTTTAGTTAATGTATAAGAGGTATAAGAAATGCACACTGTGATACTTATTTCAAATGCATTGTAGCACTCATCAAGCTGTTCCACAGTTCCGATTTATTCGAACTCTTAATCATAATACCAAAACCGCAAACGTTTAATGTCGAATTTCTTCGTTGTGCGAAAAGTGGAGTTGGAACAAGGAAGAACTAAGGTCGGGATAAATAGGCTAGTAATTTGCAGTTGGGATCTTTCCGCCCTCAAGATCAAATCCCTCTCATGTGTCTCTTTGACTAACAATCTACCGTGCAGCGAGAATTTGAAAAAGAAAATATGAAACCCTTGTTTGATGACAATGTGGAGTTTTGTTTGGCTGAATGGAATATGAACTTTTATTGTTTTGCAGCTCTGGAAAGATCCGGACCTACCGATAAATCGAGGGCGTTAACAGCATATTCAGTGAAATCAATGACTATCTGAGTACATAACTATTTAAAATAAAAAGCCAGTTATTGTATTCAACAGGGGTAGCCTTTAGCAACAATTTTCTGTAAATTTTCTGCATTCAGTTCAATAATGCTAAAAAAAAATAATTATCTGAATCGACTATTTCAGCGACTGAAATCGCCCTGGACTGGAACACTGGGCCTGGTCTAATAATCCACGTTATGCCAGCACATTTTGTCAGCCCCGCGTGCTGCGTGACACGTGACAGGAAACGTCAGTTGACAGCTCCCAGGCCACGTGTGAAATGTTGTGACGTATGCATGACCCGGTGGCTGACCTGACATGATAACCATTTAATACGTCCTGTTGAATCTAATTGGGGCGAGGGTTTCACAGCAGAGAATTAGCCAGACCTCATAATTTATTATGTATAAAGAATTTTAATAACCGGTACTTTTATGTACAGCGATGGCCAACAGGCAAACAAATTCATACATTCTGTTAAGCACATAAAGTCATGCATCGATTTCAAGCCATAGATAGAAAAACAAACAATAGATAGATAGAAAGATCAATAGATAAATAAATGAATAAATAAGAATAAATAAATGAATAAATAAGAATAAATAAATGAATAAATAAGAATAAATAAATAAATGTCACACACACAAAATATGGGCATTTATTGAAGGGAACGCAACTAAAGGCAAACAAATAAATCGATCTTAATAATATACGAAGAAAGCGTAGATGGTTCTTTTTGCAAGGAAATAAATAATAACAGTGGATGACCTTCTGGACAATGGCAAGTTTACCATTGTCATGGTTTGGGTGCTATAAATGCCGTGCTGGGTCACGACTTGCAAGGAGTTGATTTTTCACGGTCTCGTTGATTATAACCAGCGTAATTTTGTCCTTGAACTGTTCTCGTGAACAGTTTGTTTTTGAAACACTTTTTCTTAGAGATGGAAAGAAAGTGGGGCGAGATAGAATAAATGGATAAGTTAGGAGTGACAGTGCAATTCTCGACCCCGTGATTTTGATGAACACTTAGAAGGGAAGAGAAGGGGTGAATAAGGATAGATAGTTTAAGACGCTTAGTCGCGTTCAGAAATTCGTACATAAAATGTAGAAAGCACGAGGGTTTAAAGATTTCAGTAATTGTTTTGACATTTTAAATTGACCTTGTCTGTTTTAGTACAAGGCCGTGACCAACTCCCACGTAGAATATATTAATACTGCGAGATGAGCTCGCATGGATGCACCAATCAAATCTAGGGATTTGGACGGTAGTTTGCAGGTGGCTGCACAGTATAAAAGTGTAGCCATACCTATGTCCATTACTCCATACAGAAAACTCCAATCTGTGCAGGCGTCGGCACGATTCTGCCTGAAGAATCATAATTCTGTTCGATTCATGTCTAGTCCACTATAGACATTTGAGATGAAGCCATATGCTTGAATGAGATATGCCCACTGCTATTGTCTACTGTTCCCTGGTTTTTCTAATACCAGGGACCAAGCGTAAGTGTTTGTCCGTTGATGACTCAACAATGAACGAGGAGCTGAATATAAGTTATCCAGTAGGACAGGATTGCCGCATATACTAGGAGTGCTACCCAAGAATGCAAGACAAAGATTTATATTGACTTGCAACTAGTATGAATGTATGGCATACACATCTGTGAATTGGGATTGATTTGTCTGGATGAGGCTGGGAATTGCCAGCCCATCCTAGAGTAGATCTCTAGACTTAACTACGTCAGTTTATATTGACGAGCTCGATCCATTATAAGCGGTAGGCACAAATAGCTGAGGTGACATCGTCGCCAGAGCCCATATTAGTATATTGATTGACATATAGTAGGCAGACCAGATCTGAGAGATATATAATTAGTACTTAAATTGTTAGTGAGTCAGAATTATCATAATATTATAGGAATCTAGAGAAGACTTCGAGTGACATATTATTGAATTTAGATTTGATGCTGCTGATGTTGTATTCACTATGTAATAGATCTAGACAAAATTGTTAGGGTAATTAATGTAATTAAATTTGTGGCCCTGCAGGTCTGTTTATGAAACTTATTCAGATTGTTCTTAGTGTGTGGCATGGTACGAAAGATTAAATATTAAATACCTCTCGATTTAAATGCAGTCATAATACCATCATTGAGAAGACCCTCTTCATAACAGCTAGAGGGGACTTTAGTCCAGAACCCTAACTCTGGAGGGCACTATCACCCAGACCAGATTCGTAACAACCATAATGGCCTTTACTATCCACCGCATTTGCGAATTAGAATCTGCCAAGTTTATGGCAAGTTTACCATAATGGCCTTTACTATCCACCGGATTTACGAATTAGAATCTGCTTTAGAAGTAGCTAAATACTGACATATTTCCCACAACTGCGAAAACACTGAAAATTATAACATGACGTAATTATGTGAAATGGCAGAACATGATGTCGGCGATGAAGTCGATGGTACTGTGAGGAATGGAGAAGCAAAAATACTTGTTTTTTTGTTTTTTATAATGATAATAAAGGTGGGGGTGGAAAATATGACATTTTAAGAGGTCACTGATGACATTCTAATTTTACATGATGGTAGGAAACTACGTAGGGGGGTCATTCAGTTTCAGTTGTTGGTCCTAGTATCTGGAATGGGCTTCCATCGAACATCAAGGAGCTGGATCTGGAATCCATCTAAAAATAGTGTAAAAGCCCATTCATTTAAAAAGTATTTTGACTGTTGACTGTATTTCAGTGCCATGTCTGGGAAATGGGGTGTCTAGTGTGTGTGTTTGTGTGCATCCCATCATGGGCATGTGTAGTTGAGTCTGTATGCATGTATGCATATGAGAGTGGATTATTAGTTTGTGTTCGTCCCTGCATAGGCCTTGAGACCGACAGGAAAAGTGTGCTATATAAATTTACTTCATTAACATTTCTTTTTTTTTTGTCCCATGCTCGTTCCTATTCTAGACGTTTCATTGTTAGTTCTCACCTAGTATATTGCGAAGCCTTACAGTACAATATGATATAATAATAGCCTATAGTGTAACCTGATGTAAGCTAGCAGAAGATGATTAGTTGGTTATCTGGTATTTCCTTACGCTTTGATTTCCTTGTGTTAGAGTTAAGCTTATCCTCCTTGGCTCCCTTATGGAGTTCCAAGGCGAGCAATCCACATGCCCACTCCAGATGGGAGCCTAGTCACCACCAATAAGGCCAGGATATTATTGTGCACGTTGTCTCGTACCACAGACTAATAAAATACCCAGACTGGATGATCCCATTGTGTGACGTCACAAAACAGCGAAAGATCATGGACCATCCGCCATGTTAGGTTTAAGGTAGCGACCGACGCTTCCGCATAGCTACAGTTTTGAATGATACATTTTGACGCGCCTACTGAACGCGGACGTTTGGTTCCGCACCAAGAAATTAAGACATGTACAACCAATCTTGACAAATAAAAAGAAATTTCTACTGCAGATAGAACTAGAATCGGAATTTCCCGAGCGGCGGCCATGTTGGTTATACAGTCGCCGCTCGGGAAGTTCCGTAAAAAACGTCACAGCCCGAAGCTTGTGTTTCCAGTCTGGTTGATTTATTAGTCTGTGTCTCGTATTAGGGTGGCTTTATTAATAAAAAGACCTATCCTAAGGATACAGAGATAGAGACTGTTTTGTGTATAGGTGCGCTTCTTTATCATTTCGTACTTCATTATCATTATTATTATCTATTTTTCTCCCTCATTCCCATCATCGTTATATCGTACTGTAGTCTCTCTAAAGACGGAACGAAGCAATTTTATTGCCAGAAATCGATTTGCCCCTGCACTGTGTAATTGTCTTGCAATTACAAATGATGGGATAGTTGGCAGTGCAGAAATTAACTCGGGGATGCATTATAATTACATTTGGGAAGAAAATACGACTGGGTACTGTAGGAGTACTCGGAGTTGTGATTATTCCTGTAGTATCGGTGCTGTAATCGTTGTTGTTGCTTTCCTCATTTGCATAATAATAGTTTGCCATCCCCCTCCCCCCTCCCCGCATTCTAGGTATCGGAGATTATTACAAAATGTGGTCAGTGGGTCAAAAATCGGAAGCCGTAACTATGAGGGTTTGAGTTTGATTCTGAGTCTGGAGAAAGCTCGTCGTCATGACAACGGCCACGTTGTACAGGGAAAGAAGCAAAACAATAGACAGAACATAGCAGAATGATAGGACAGAAGGAGAAATTAATTTCAAGTCTTCATTTGCTTTCAACAAACAGAGAAAGGATCAAAATTTACCTGATGAAGACAGAGAGACAATTAAGGCTGGATTTTAAGCTTAGAAAATAACCAGAAAAAACAAGGGTTAATATTGTTAGGCCGAAAGTAAATCAAGAAAAGTTAATGGTCAACATTACATTGGCATGGGAATAATTTACATCAACAACACGTTTAAGAAGTAATACGTACATTGATGTTAACATACGTGTGTGCACCCGAAGAAAGGTCCCAGTTGTCGGTACAGCTATTTTTGAGCTAGAGGGTGAAAAGGTCGAAAAAGTCGTGCCTAGTCGAAAATGTACTTCTAGCAGAAAACACAAGTTTAAGCATTTCTAAATAGCATATGAAAAGGATTTTGGAATATTTTATGTTTAAATATTATTTTATTAATTATTTGTACAACATGTGACGCTTCAAGAAGTAATATTGAAGTGATTGTTGCTAGGGGACCGTGGACTAATTACAAAGCCGTTAGAGAGATAATACTGAGTAGTGTTCACTGCTCATCTATAGTTTACCGTGTAACATGCCAAGTCGGAAGTGTTTTTGGATCTTGTTAGGAGAGCGCAGTATTTTACATAGAGAGCTAGAGCTGAGCAGTGAACACAACTCAGTAGTTTCCCTATTTGCCTTTATAATAAAACTACGCTCCCCCAACAATATCCAAAAAGTCTGTCATGGGAGAGAGCTGTTAAAGCTGTTTTTCTCAAAAGTTTGTTTTTGCCCCGTCTTACAAAATGTGTCATATCTTCAAAACTACTTAAGATATTGTTAAAAATTTTAAAAGCAGCGTGTTCAGCATTGAATTTTCTAGAAGAATATGCCCTTATCTCAAAATCCAAAATTTGCGACAACTGGGACCTTTCTCCAGGCACACACACATATTATTTGGGCCGAGAACAGATAGAGAACAATCCAATGTATACTATGACCGGGCATGCATTGAGGGAAGCTACAAGTGTTGATGTAAATACATGCCATGGACGAAGAGAAAACACGGATTTGATATTATTCAGTGTATTCTGGCAAAAGACATGATTATTGTAACGGATCTATGCCACCAAGTTTGCCAAAAATGGTTGGTGTTCTGAGACCCAAATTTAGTTACAAAGCTGCCTAGAGAAAGTACTGAGTTGTGTCCACTCACCAGATACAGCTTACTGACTATGTAAAACACACCGCACCGCCGTGTGGAATACGACGGTTCCCTAACAACAGGTTTGGGAAGTTCCTATCTTTCTTGGGAAGTATTATCTTTGATTTTGGAACTGAAAGCTATGGGTGACTATGGACCGCGATCTGAATTATTCATTTAACTGTCAAGGACGGGGGAGAGAGAGAGCGCGCGAGAGAGAGAGAGAGAGAGAGAGAAAGAGAGAGAGAGAGAGAGAGAGAGAGAGAGAGAGAGAGAGAGAGAGAGAGAGAGAGAGAGAGAGAGAGAGAGAGAGAGAGAGAGAGAGAGAGAGAGAGACTTGCCATTGCTTTTCGGGAAATTCCGGGAAATTATGGATGTTTGTCTGCTATTGTCGGTTGCGTGAACATCTTTGTGGTACTTATCATGATCATCAAACTTAATACAACAATTTATCAAAAGCGGACAGAATGTAAGTATCATACAAGGCAAACTTCAGATCTTTGCCTCCTCAAGACTATGTTTATCTACAACTGTTACAGTGCATTTATTTGTTATGGCATTAAGATAAAACTGCAGACTTTTTGTTTTACATTTATGTATTCTCTGTTTGGTATATTGTTTATTCTTGTCACCAGAATCCCTTATTTGCCCCCCCCCCCTCAGCTTATACCCAGCTTGTGCTATTGGTTAGTGAGAGCCTTGAGGCTTCAGGGAAGGAGAAGGTTTTCCTTCTGTCCTATCTTGCTGTTACATTCTGTATATCGTCTTGCTCCTTCCTAGCACAATGTGATCGTTATCTTGTGGACGTGAATTCCCCAAACTCCAACTCAAAGTCAAACCCAAACTCCCAGTATGTCATTTTAAAGCCTGAAAACTGGTTTATTTGTAAAAGTTTACATCCATCATCTATTATATATTTCAGTAACTTGCAATCTTTGGCATGACCAACTGACCAAACTATACACTCTTCAGGTCTTAAATTTGGCAGGAAGGTGGCAATTGAGATAAGGAAGATGATGGCTATAATTAAAAGTTGTTTACTTCAAGCATGTATTTAAAAAAAATAACAATGTTTATTGCCATGTAACCTCTGTATTTTTGCATGTTTGTTTCGTAATATATATAGTACCGCGCATGTCATAAAAAGTAACCGTATCAAGCGTTCAGTTTGGTGCGTAGTGTTCTGGTGCGCATGAGTTCTGAAGCAAGACTGTAGTTTATTACTTTTATTATAACTAGTGTAAGGGCCCGTTCAAAGAACGGGTTGCAAACAACACGCACAATCAGCACACAGATTATGTAGATCTAGGAAGAAAACAACTCACAACTGGCACAGCAACACCCGCATGGCCCGTACCGTGCATAAAGCAGACGGCACAGAAACTCATGCCTTCAAACTTTGAAACGCAACCGGAAGTTTAAAGACGAAACAAAACAAAGGCAGGAGGGAGGCAACCATTGTTGAGGAGAAAGCATTATTCGATGACGTACTCTCTCGCTTTCGATAAAAAAAAGTAGTAATCTGCAGTCCTGCTTCAGAACTTATGCGCGCCAGGACACTGCGCACCAAGCTTGATCTGGTTATTTTTTTATGACATGCACAGTACTAAAGTCGAAACAAAACAAAGGCAGGGGGAGGTCATCATTGTTGAGGAGAAAGCATTATTCGATATTTTTCGGCCTACTTTCATTTATTACAAAATTACGATACGTTGCTTTCATGTCAAAGGAATAGACATAGTAGCAAAAAGAACTATCTTTCACATGTAATTTTTTCAGGTCTGGGCATTTCTTCCTCGCAGCAGTGAATTTTTTTTCCTTGCTGTTTTTTTATATAGATATGAGAGAGAGAGGGGGGACTGAGGGGAGCACATGATTGTTTATTCCGGGCAATGCCCGGTAGGTCATCTAGTTATTTAAAATGACACAAAGAACTCAGTCCAGTATTTTTTGCGAACGGCGCATCTAAATGCCAAAGAACAGCCGCGTGTGGCTCGTGAGTTGTGGCTTGACCACCTGTGTTGTAGCGCTGGCCCTATCAAAAACCACACAGGGGAGAAGAATCCAATTTCATAGGTATGGAGAAAACGGTAGCCAAAAACACTTACCTGAAAACGTATTCCTTGTCTTAACTACATCTTTAGTCAAATGAATGAACATAATGTTGAAGCCCCCCCCCCCCCCCCCCAATAAAGATAAAATTTAAAAATTATTCCACAAAAACGCACCAACTTCTTTAACTCATATTTCGCCTCCCTGTGTACTATTACGGCATCTTAGATCATCTGCAGACACTAAAAAGTTTAAAATTCCTAAGATGTCCCTTAAGACCATGGGTGAAAAATCGTTTTCTGTTCAAGGGCCTCAGATTTGGAATTCTCCGCCTCTGTCTTTGAGAGAGTCTGAAATTTTATGACTTTTAAGCATCAACTGAAGAGTCATCTTTTTACACTCTGAATGTCCACTTTTTGTTTTCTCCTGAGTATGCCTGTGTATTGTGTGTGTGAATATATGATATAAATGTTGTAAAGCGCTTAGAGCCTGGTCGTTAACGGGATGAAGCGCTGTATAAATGCTGTGTATTATTATTATTATTAAGGAGTTCCTACAATATTTGGCGAAAAAGAAGAATCATTCACAGTAAGGTTGTACAAAATACATCTGTGGGGTTTCCCGTTGCGGCTACTACTGTTCCATCCACGCTCTTGAGTCGAAACGCCCCAAGCCTCTGTCTGGCAAAGCCGTGAGACCCCTAGGATTTGCACCAGGCTTTCTTGATGTGAGATACTCATTGCATTACGAGGGTGGCATGCAACACGTCTTTATAACGGCCTTTTTCGCCTTGTCTTTAGTCAGTGAGTGTGGCGTTTACTGTCCTAAAAGAATATATCTGAAAACATTTGAAATACTGTTTATTTTTTAACCAAAAAAGAAAAAAAAAATGTGAGCAGAAACTGTTACTAAGTTACCGGTATTTAGGCTTTGGAGCGTTTCAGTTTGTTGTTCACAGTTTATAAATAATACATGTAATAATAATACATGACATAATTAATATATCAGCGCTTCATTCCCGTCAAATGCGCATTATTCCCTCTAGACGCTTTTACAGTCATTCTTGACCTCACAGTCAGTTCGTCAATATAAAGAACATACATTGGACAACAGTCCGAGACAGCTGTGATTGTATTCTATTCATTAAAAATGTGTTTTCAGCCGTTTCTCAAACATTAAAGTTTCAGTGTTTTGTATCTCTTAGATTTTAAGGCAGCGAATTCCAGGTCTTCGGGCCACAAAAAGAAAATGATCGTTCATCGAGTGATCTGAGAGATATTAATTATTGTTGGAACTTCTCATTTTGTTCTATCAGCGGAAAATCGTAGCTGGCATGCTGGAACATAAAGATTTGGATATTCTATAACAAGACTATTCGCTCTGATAATATGTTACCGGCAAAGTATGAAATTCAGGCCTTAATTAGGCAAAGTATGAAACAGAGTTGCTATTTTGATTTGTTACACAGTCTGCCTAGGCATTATATAGAATGACGAGCTTCGTCTAGGCAATGTATGAAATAACAATCATAAAAATGTTTCTTTCTGTTGTTTAATTGAAAAAAAAACTGTTGAAAATCAAACAAGAACTACAAAAAAGTACAAGATCCTATTATTACATTAAATATACTGATTCACTTGTTGCAGATGAATTATTAAGCAAAGTATGAAAACACAATCATGGAATTATAATCTAGCAATATACGAGTATGAAGCTAAAACGTACGACAGCTCACTATAACGAAATGAATAAGATGCTGATTCGCTTGTTGCAGGTGAAATAGCGAATTTAAACAGAATATGAAAATGCAATCATGAGAAAAGTTTGTTTGTTGTTTTTTTCTTCTCTTTTTTCTATCCTATTGTAAATGGACAAAGTCATATCTAGTGAAATATGAAACTAAAACATACGAAACCCAATTATAGTTATTTTGAAAACTCAGTACTGATTAACTAGTAGCACAGGTGAATTACCAAAGATGAGCGTGAAAATACAATGAGAAAGTGTTTCTTTCTTTCTTTCTTTTTTATAGTTTGACTGGTTGTCTTTTGGCATCCTATAGAATGCCTAGACGATGTGTATGATATTAAATACTTCATACTTTGCCGTCTCCTTTTCAACATTCTTTCATATTTTGCCGGTAACAATACATCTGTGACATAATGTGTCCACCTTGTAACACAATAAGCTGCTCAACTGGCATTGTTCTTTGATTTTTATTGCTTTTTTTCTTTAGTAGTTTTTGGTGATCATAATACTGTAATTTTGATGTTAGATTCTCCGAGTCCAGCGGACATTATCCATGAAATATTTTAAGGAAGAAAAAGAAACAAGAGAGATATGATTTGGGGGAGGGGGGGGGGATACTTTCCTGGTTAGAGAACCCGGTATCTGATACTCTGGGGCTGGAAACGGGAAATACTTGCACGTGAAAGGCTCGCGAGAGGTGTGAGCGGAGGGAAACAAGATGAAGCGACCGATAAAACAGGCCATTAGGTGCCCCCCCCTCCCCCCCCCTTGTCGGCCCAGCCAGCACACCAGAGAACAATGCCAACAGCCAACGGCCAACCACCTCGGAGGCCTGAGGAGTGAGAGATGGAGGGGAGAGAAAGAGAGAGAGAGTGTGTGAGATGGAACCGGTGAGAGAAATGGAATCGTGGACGGAGGAGAAATAAGGGAGTAGTCATCAGTTTTCTGGTTCGCCTCTTCCTCCTCCTTCTTTCTCTCTCTCTCTCTCTCTCTCCCTCTCTTCGATTTGAAACGGGATCGGACCACACTGAAGAGAAGGAAGGAAGAAAATGGGTCAGTTGTGAAAATAAAGTGGGTCATGGATACTGTAAAACTCCTTGCCTGGCGGGTTGCATAACTCCAGAGAGAGAAATTTTTGTGGACTGGAAAGCAAAGGAAGCTCGAACTGGGTCGATAATCTTGATGATGATGATGATAATGATGTTGACGAAGATAAAAAATTCAGTTACAACAAAAGGCTGATCATTATTAGTAAAGGACAAGTATCGAGGTCACCCAATTACTCAACAAGCAACCGATTACGGGGAAGAAACTAATACTAAAATCAATTGTAATCTATTTGTGAATACTCACCCAGGGCGGTTTCGTCCGTGGGTGATCGAATTTCCTTTCTGCAAACTCTAGAGTAATCTTTATTTTGCCAGCACCAGCCCTGACTGTAATCTCAATTCAGCCTTTCACTATACTTGTGGAGCGTAGGTTAATCTGTGTGGACAATAACTACAATCTCCCTAGTTATAATACTAGACATTATGGGCGTGATCCCCATAACTTCAAATAGGAAAACCTTTAGACTTGTCATAATATAATGGAGAACTTACCGCTGCATGTTTTAGACAGGTTGACGTTTACAGTTTCTCAGGGCATTTGCCACTAGAACAAGCTGTGGGAAATCAGGGCAGTCAAATTCCACTGGTCGGTGTGCAATCTGCATTATTGGGCAGTGGGAGTATTTCACCAACTAACACTAAGTAGCCTGAACTCATACATTTATTAATTTTGTCAAAATATTTTTGTCTACAACTATTTCATGTTTTCATTGTCTATTTTTTTTTTTAGTCTGATGAAGGCACTTCGTTACCAAAATTTGAGTATATTGTAAAGTTTTTTGGTTTTTTGGGGGGGGGGAGGGGGGGGGGGTTTGTAAGGGGGGAGGGTGTTATAGTTTGTTACCCTCTTTGTTGTTGTTGATTTTCTAACATGGAGCCTTTTGCCTTTTGCCTTTTGCCTTTTGCCTTTTGCCTTTTGCCTTTTGTTTTCCTTTGACACAGTTTAACTTTGTATTAAATCCTACTACAAATCCTCTACTTGTGGCTGTCACAAATTGGCAATGAAAAAAGGGAACGTTCTTAAACTATGGCCACGATGAAACCACCAAAGACAAATTGTGTAGAGTTTTATCACCATTTTGATTAATAACGACATGTTTCAGTAAGATTTTTTTCAAATTGTTGTTATTGTTGTAGTGAAAACTAAACTATTTTTTTTGCTTCTCTTTTCTTTTCAAATTTATAGTCTTTTTGTTGTGATTGTAGTAGTTCAAGTGGGTCTTTATCTCCACCTGTTGGAGGAGGAAAGCACGTTCAAGTTTTTCTCTGCAAAAACTACCACAGAATATAACACGTTTTGTGTCAGTTTGCAGTTATCATTCATTGACGTTTAGAAAGAATCTCCACACGAATGATTTAAGAACAGTCATGATTTCTTAAGTCTTTGTCTTAAAAGGACATAAATTACCTCTGGATCTTCATTTTTGGTTGACAAAATTTATTTTTCTCAGCTTTAACCCCCCCCCCCCCCCCCCCTCCACGTTACAAAATGTGATCCGCTAAAACAAATCTGTCAGGTAAAAAATCCTAGCATCTTCTAAAGTGCCAGTTCTGAGGAAATCCACCTTGGTAAGAAAATATCATATTTGTTTACTTGCATTTCTCCCTTTGGTTCCAACAAACTTGGGAATTTCCAATATTTCCCCCATTTCCTACCTGTTTTCCACCAAGGATGATTTCTACCTGGGCACCGGAAATGTCATGTTCAAGTCTGTATTAGCTCTATGACGCCCTCGCTCTTCTGTAAAGAAATTTAACTCACTCCTAATTGGCGAGCGTGCTTATCTCTCTTGCAGTAAGTGGTGGTTATTTCTAACTTATTTTTTTAACCTGTTCTGGATATTTAAGTGAAACTAAGTTACCTGTGCCTTGCACACCACTGCACACCTTACCCTCTTGAAATTCAACTTGGATGTTCTTTTTAGCCGCCCAATTCTATCTTCAGTTATCAATTAATTAATTTTATTTTTTTTAGCTCTCGTTCTGTTGTTGTTGTTGTTGTTTTTAATTAAAATATTTATTATAGTTGTTGTTGAATGTTTGTTTTAATTAGTGTTGATGTTACAACCACTATTATTATCATCTTAATTATTGCTTATGATATTGGCTGTTCACTCAAAATTTGGCGGAGAGTCTTAAAATATGTTCATACAGATACCCATGTTAGAGTATTGAGAAAGAATACAGTTCCGTGGATTTAACTTTAGCATGAGAAGGAACAGTTTTTGTCAGTAAATTAAAACTAATCGCAGTTCCCCATAGCATAATTATTGCACAGCATTAAATTTTACAGTACAGCGGTTTCTACAAAACCGATAAGAACGAGGTGAAGTTACACTAGTACTACAAATGTTTCTCTTTCACCTAATAAAAATCTTCACTGACTGAGCATTTGTTTTTTTTTCATTTCTAATCTTTTGAAACTTATTGCACAGTTTCTTTCTTGTTTGTTTGTTTGTAACCTGGGGCTCTGCCAAATTCAATCTTGCCACGTTTTTAGTTTCTCCCAAGGCCTGCTGTAACCCTGTAGATTTTCTGCCGTTCTTAAATATTTTGCCTGTACTACAAAATGACTGTCAGTGTCAGTTGCCCCTGACATCACACCAGTAACATGAATATTGACACTGTCAATACTTATCAATATTATATATATTTCAGGACTTGAGGTTGCTTAGCTCCAGTTACCGACTGAACCACAAACCGTATAAGCTTCAATTTCACATAGATTACAATGATATTGGTACTCAGATCATAATATGTCAATTGACGATTACCGGGACTGAGAGGGTCTGGTTTTCAAAAAATATATGTTTTCGATTCATTTCGTCCTCACATGGTGTCCCAATTTGGCTTTTATTTGACTGCCTTTCAAGATGTGTGTTCACCCACACAGAGCTCCATAAAGCCCTATGGTTCAACTTTACTCAAAGCAGTACGGTAAACTTACGCTGAACACTTTTACCAATGCATTTCAATCATTTCGGCAGATCTGGTCATCGCTCTATCTATCTGAGAGGGAAAGAGAGAGAGAGAGAGAGAAAGAAAGAAAGAAAGAATGACAGAGAGAGGGGGAGAGATGGGAAAGAAAGACATGGGGGGGGGTGGAGCAGTTTTACCTCGAACAACACCGAGAGCCTCGGCTAGTACTAATAATAAAATAATACTGGTAAAGGTTATAGTAACAACTGGATACCAGCTCAGTGTATAGCTGGTAATGCCCTGAACTATGGAACACTGTAGAGGTCTAGATAGCTAGTTTTAACAGTCAGGCGTATTTTGCCTGGATGTTGTCGATCATGTAGTCGAGGGTGATTGGTAGGCATTTCTGGTAGGGTCCCCTTCTCTCCTACCATTCTGCTATATTTTGTCTATTGTCTTGTTTCTCCTTAGCACAAAATGGCCGTTGTGGTACCGACCTGTTTTCTCCAAACTCAGACTCTATCTTGTAATGTAACCTCGCGCGCTAGCAAGCCAGATACAAGTCTGTCTCAGGAGTATCAAAAGGAGTTCAACTAAGTCTCAGTCAAAACCGATATTAAACTGCAGGACGCAATGCCCACACAGCCTTAAACCTGAACGCACCCAGAATCCCGAAGATAACGTGGTTTAGACACAAATTACTGCAACTTTTATTTCATTGTGAATTATAATAATAATGGAAACAAAATGAAATAAAAACAAAACTGAAATGTTGAGAGAATCCTTCAGTCTATGGTGTGCAACGTTATAGCTTGAATTATTATACAGTGAATCCACTCCTGAATGAAGGTACAGGAAGAAGATACCGTTCTTTGGCAAACATTGCTCCTGGCGCAGTCTGTCTATAATTCACATTGGAAGATGGTCTCAGGCAGAGATTGCAGCCGTGCCAAATTGAGTTAAGTACGTCAAATAGTTTCTCTTCTCAGCCTGGCATCTTCTAATGGTTCTCAGTGACACAGATTTATAGGGACGTTTAACCTTGTGACTATAACATTGCAATTTGTTGTAGTCCCTCTCTCTCTCTCTCTCCCTCTCTTCCTCTCTCTCTTTCTCTCTCCCTCAGCCACTTTCTCTCTCCCCCTCATTTTCTCTCTCTTTCTCTCCCCCTTCTCTCTCTCCCTCCCTCCGTCCCCCCTCTCTCTCTCTCTCCCCCACTCACTCTCTCTCCCTTTCTCCCTCCCTCTCTTTCTCCCTCATTCCCTCCCTCTCTCTCTCTCACTCACTCTCTCCCTCCCTCTCTCTCTCTTTCTCCCTCCCTCCCTTTCCTCCCTCTATCTCTCTCTCGCTCTCCCTCCCTCACTGTCTCTCTCCCTCTCTCGCCCTCCCTCTCTCCCTCCCTCCTTCTCTCTCGCCCTCCCTTCCCCCCCCCCTCTCTCTCCCTCTCGCCCCCTCCCCTCTCTCTCTCCCCTCCCTCCCTCCCTCCCTCCCTCTCTCTCTCTCCTTCCCTCTCTCTCTCCCTCCCTCGCCCCCTCCCTCTCTCTCTCTCTCTCTCTCGCCCTCTCTCCCTCACTATCTCTCTCTCTCGCCCTCCCTCCCTCACTATCTCTCTCCCTCTCTCTCGCCCTCTCTCCCCTCTCTCTCTCCCCATCCCTCCCTCTCTCTCTCCCTCTCTCCCTCTCTCGCTCTCTTTCTCTCTCTCTCCCTCCCTCTCTCTCTCTCTCTCTTTCTCGCCCTCCCTCCCTCCCTCACTCTCTCTCTCTCTCTCTCTCGCCCCCTTTCTCTTCTTTGACTTCTCCTCCTTCTTCATCTTCGTCGTTTCCTTCCCCTCTACCCCTCTCTCCCCTCTTCCTTCGTCTCTCTGTTTCTCTCTCTCTCACACTGCCATCTCTTTTTCCCTCATCCCGTTTTCTCCCTTCTCAACCTCTCTTCCACCCTCACTCCTCCTCTTTTTCTCTCTTCCTTCTCTCTTTCTCCCTTTCTCTCCCACTCACTAGTCTTTTTCTCTTTCCCTTCTTCTTCTTCTTCTTCTTTTTCTTCATCCCTTTCTTCTTCTCTCCCTCTCGCTGGCCCCCACCTCTCTCTCTCTCTGTCTCATAGTGCCACCTCTCTCTCCCTCTAACGTCCCGTTCACTTCCCCCTCTCTTCCACCCTCTCCCCCACCCTCTCCCCCTTCTTTCTCTCTCTCTCTCTCCGTTTCTTCCTGCCATCCGCTGAGTCCCTTTAATTTTATATCCATCTAACACCATATCAATCCACAAATCAGCAAGGTGCTAAATCAAAGCTAATCTATTCATTAATCAAATAATCTATCCGCCAACCATTCAAACGAAAAAATATAATAATTAATCACACAACATTGATCTCTCCAGTCAGTCAACTAATCAATAACAGATTGACAATTTCCCGGGTCTGCTGGCAACTCTGTAGGCCTAAACGGGGCTTCAGTAGCCACTGCCCGGACCACAGATAATAATAATAATAATAATAAGTACACTTATATAGCGCTTTATGCCTAGACCTCAAAGCGCTTTACAAACGCGCGAAGCGCTCAACACACTACACTGCTTCTTTCTCTCTCCCTGTCTCGCTCACTCTCTCTCTCTATCTCAGAGCAAATTGTAACGCAGCCTGTTAGGCGCAGTTCACAACTCACAACAGTTCACAATTCACAGCAGTGCACAACTCACATCAGTTCACACAACACACAACTCAAATAATATTTGAATATTTATTAATAACAATATATATTTAATAATGAATAATAAATTCTGGCGGGGGGGGGGGGGGAGGGGAGGGATGATATGGATAAATTTTTAATCTATTAATTTCAATTTTCAATTTTGCCCGGGCAGCGGCCTTTCGGCCTGCTCTTTACGATTTCCAACTGCCAAGGTATCTTTAACATGCGCAACGTGCACACGGGCCCTCCGAATTTTTTCGTCCTTATCCGAGAAGACTAGGTACTCGATCCTACCCCCCAATAGGACCAGGGACTTGAAAATATGAGAAAAATCCAATTTCCAACATGCCTGCACTGCCCGGGTTTAGAACCCGGGACCATTGGCATGAGAGGCGAGCACCTTGCCTCTAGACCACCTTGTCCCCCTCTCTCTCTCTCTCTCCCTCTCTTCCTCTCTCTCTTTCTCTCTCCCTCAGCCACTCTCTCTCTCCCTGTAGATAGCTCTACAGATGGAAGCCGAGAGACTCCTGCTGCTACTACTACGAACATATCAAGTTCATAATAAATGACACCGGGTTACATTCCACTATTTTGGATTTTTATTCATGAAATTTTAATGAACCAAGCTCTGACAGCCAAACTGCAGTAAAGTGCCCCCAAAACACACAAAGTGGCCGCTAGCGCTAAGTCGCACCATTAAACCCAAACTCTAACCCAAACTCAAAACTACATTTTTGTGACACCCCCCCCCCCCACCCCCTTTAACTCAAGAACTAGGCGGATTTGTGCACTACCATATATTCATCCCCACTTTACCACACGGTGTAGTCTACACCAATAAAAGAGAAGGTCTGCGACATTTTTCTGTGGTTTTTTTAATAATATTTCCACATTTCAGCAGCCCGCCTTTTCCTACTCTTCAAGTATTGAAGTATCTCTACTGTACAAATTTCAAATTCTGTAACCAAGAATTGGGGATCGTCTTCAAGACGCCGTCATCCAAAAAATTTGTCCAAGTCTCAGAAATTCTAAAAATTTCATTATCTTCCACTTTTACTCAAAATTTGGCGGAGAGTCTTAAAATATGCTCATACAGACACCCATGTCAGAGTCTTGCAGAAAGAACATCATTCCATAGATCTAACTTTAGCATGAGAAGGAACAGTTTTTGTCAGTAAATTAAAACTAATTGCAGGCGTGTAGTTCCCCATAGCATAAACATGCTGAATTTAAATCGTTGCACAGCCTAGTAGACTGCTGATTTTGTCTATATAAATCAGGGTTCGTAGTATGCTTGGCTTAGCAACGCTTTTGCATGTGTGTGTGTGTAATGATGGCCCATTTTGGAAAAAAAGTAAATTATTTTGCAATGACTAATCAGTATGCAGTGGAGAATCCAGAATTCTTAATAATAATGTCATACCCTGAACATCAAGGTCAGTATTGTCACATTTCTTGTACAATTCGAGCTTACACCGGTTCTACTTTAATTTGCCAAATCCCAGAAACCATAATTAGTGTAATGAAATTTTACATTCAGCTAGCTAAAAGAGCAGAGATAATATTCATGCATCTAGAGACTTTTCATACTGGAATTTCTTGCTACACGTAGTCGCCAGCATCCTTACCACAACATACGCCAAGACTCACAAGCCATACTTAGTGACAGAGAGTTCTGTGCCCAGGTTGGGCTCATCCGCCACTCATAGACATACTTTTGATGACAGTAGCAGTCTTCTTCCACCTCAAGGGGGTCACCCTGGTCTAGAGGCAAAGTGCTCGCCTCTCATGCCGAAGGTACCGGGTTCAAATCCAGGTCGGTGCAGACATGTTGGAATTTTGGGATTTTTCTTATATTTTCCTGTCCCTGATCCTATGGGAAGTAGAATCGAGCACCTAGTCTTCTCAGATAAGGACGAAAAACTCGAAGGGATCGTGTGCACGTCAAAGATACCTTGGCAGTTGGAAATCGAAAAGAGGAGGCCGAACAGTCCGCTGCCCAGGCAAAATTAAATAAAATTCATCCCTACCACTCGATCCCCCCTCATTCCCCCCCCCTCCCCCAAAAACGCCGATCCGCGACGTGCCTGCTCCAGTTGTAACTGGGTTGCAATGACACAAAAAGCAAATTTTCTTCGACCGCCAGTTAACTTACGTCAGATTCTGTATGTGTTGAACACACATTGCAAAACATGCTGGAGACGAAGAATAATATATCTGTTCACAAAATTTGCATCCAACCCAACTGATCTACTACGCAGGAGTCGAGATGTCAAATATCATTAGCCAGGTTGTCAAAATTTACAGAAGAGCGAAAACATTCGTTATCTTTCGCAACCATTATCTATCTGAGAATGACATACATTGTGTGATTTTGTCTCTCTGTCAACATGATGACAAAAACAAAGTGACATTTACTTGAGTTTGGGTAACCTGAATGTCATAACTCCAGCCCAATAGCTCTGTTTCGCCCAAATATTGGCTTACTATAGCCGAGTTCCCGCTATCAACATATTAGAATGCCTTACAGGTCAACTTTAAGGACTCGGAAATATGATTTCTTCAGAGAATGACAACTAGTGACAGAAACATTCCCAAAGTGCCAAATATCAGTGGTTTTAGAAGACTTTCTTTATTCTCCAATATTTTAATTTTTTTAACCAGAAAATTCTGGATAAACAAGAAAGCCAAAAAAAGACGGAATGCTGGGGAAAGGCGTGCTTTTGCTTGTCACACATGAAAAAAAGGACCAAAAAAACTTCCTCACCGCTTCCCCTGTTGTCCCATATCTTCACAATATTTAATTTGTTCTCCAGTGGAAAATGAGCCGAATATTTTCTTTCTTTTATGCCCGCCACTTCAGCTGCCTCACTTACATATCAAAACTTCGAAAAGGAATGCACATGTGCATTGTGCGTGCCTGCGAATGTCTCATATTTTGCCGGCACCTGATAATTCGGGATTTACGATGAATACAATCATTTCCTGAAGAGAGATCTTAGCCAATCCCTGTATGAAATTAGACCCACATGAAATGGTATAATTACGTGCCCCCACAATCCCACATTCCTGGCTGCATGTTTGTCTTCACAATTACCACGCATGCGCAGAGAAAACATGCTGAATTCTTCTCCAAAATGAACAAGTAGAGATAAATAGAGACAACAGAAATAATCTCTGCTAACATAAACATCCCTGCCCTAAGAAAAGTAGATCCGAACCCCTTGAGACTCCTTGTCCGGAACTCGTGTATTAATGCGCCACACAAGAGCCGGACTATTTGTTATTTCACTGTAAACTAATAGGCTGCTAACATCACATTTCATCGCTTCCCGGTGAAAGCAGCCCCCTCGGAGTTGTTATCGTTTTTTTCTCTCGACTAAAGTGACAAGTGAAAACAAGGTAATAAGGCGTTCACGAGTTGGAACAGGTAAGAAGAGAGAAAGACATCAGAGCTTCGAGCTCGTAATGGGAGTGGTTTTCTGTGGTGAAAGCTGGTTGGGGGGGGGGGGTATTCATATTGGAGGGGGATGAGATGAGGGGATAAGTTGCTCTGACGATGACAGGGGAGAGAGAGGGGGGTTCGCAAGGGTGGATAAATATTCATAGGGAGGAGGGGGGAGGAGAAGGAATAAGTATGCATTTTTAAGGTTTGGTGCCTGGGAGTAGAGGAAAAATAGCAAATGATAAAAAGATAAATTATAGATGCTTAAAATATCCTGTTTCGTGTGTGCGGTCTTACAGAGAGATCCAGCCACGCTGAGAAATCCAATAACCTTGGAATGAGGCAGGGTCAATACGCCAAATAACGATGATTTAAACCCAAAGTCTCTACACATGACAAGGTGCAAGACGCGAGACCTGTACGTGAGAGTGCTGTTCACAAAACAAGGTTATGCTTTTGTACCAATCTATATTTTAGTCCATATTTCTATTCATTTTTTTTTTCACTTTTTTTTTCTTTGCACAGCGCCTATTGTTTTCTTTTGTAATTTTTCTGTTACCCATTATTTCTTTCCACGGTTAAATACACGGATCGAATTTGGTCTGGGAGGGGGAAGAATCTGGCAAAGGCTGAAATGGAAAAATAAGGAAAATAGTCTTGGCCTTGCCTTGTTTGTATTATTACTTTTATTGCGTGACCTAGTTTTTGTTTTACCTGAAAAATAATATGTTTTCCCGACTGTTCATTGATTGGTCGGGCAAAAATCTGTGTCCACGGACCGGGGTTAAGCTCAAGAATGTGTTTGTTTCTAAATAAATATGGCGAGATCGGCATAAACGGTGTTCTGTCGAGATCTTATTTTATCATGAAAAAAAAAAAATAGTGGCCCGAGTAATTCATTGTGGTGCAATATTTTACCCTTTTTTTTTTTTTTTGCTCGAGGCTACAGCCTAAACGATAGTTTCAAAAATTATAAAATTAATGTTCTTAAGTGTCAACTAATCCAGCCCCATCGCTTTGGGAGCGGCCGATTGTGTTGATTCAAGTTTCGGATATTTTTAAATAGAAAGTTGTAAAAATGTAAAATACAATGATCTTTGTTTTGGCTCCCCGCAGTAAGCCCACCGCACCGGAAACGATATTAATACTCGTTCAATTCGGTGTGCTCAAGTTCCCTACCAGAAATCAGTGTGTAGTGCTCTGGTGCGCATGAAATCTATATTAAGACTGTAGAATATGGGAAGCTATGTAAATCAAAAAGAGAGACATAGAATGGTAGGTTCACAGGTTTATCCCGGATAATGCCGGGAACCTCATCTAGTTTCTCTAACATTTTTTACTCCTCGGCTGCAGGAATATCCGTTTATGCAATTGTTGCTTAAGTGGTTTGGGGTCCTCCTATTGTCTGAATTTAGATACATGTAGTGAGTGGTAAAACTGCGGCAACTGCCGTGCTTGAAATTCTTCCACTGCCAAATTGGGGCGAAAAAAATTAATATACTTATGAAACGATGTCCACCATCATCCTCGCAATTTTTATGAATACAGGGAAAGAGAAGTCTGGAGTACTGTAAATATTCAAAGTTTTGTTATTAAAAAAGTTTCGTACAATTTACATTTTAATCATTTAGGCAATGTATATATTGCTGTTGCCAATGTTGTTGTTGTTGCTTTTAATATACATTTAATAATCGATTTGCCCGGTGTGTACGATCCTAAGTGGGTGTCAGGTTTGGGTTGGCGATGTTGGTGCTATTGTTTTTGTTATTATTGAAATGTTTATAGATTCTTTTTGTAATTACTTTTCCAGGCGGTCGTCACAATGTAAAAGGAAAGAAACAAGTTTTATCAGTGTAAGGTTACAGTAGAGGGTTTTGTCACTGTCTGTGTGACAACACATCCTTCTCCCAGACTTGAATGGTTGAGAAGGGTCGTAAGACATAACGCGACCTTAGAGCTTTTGTCCCAAGTCCACTTTTTGCAAAATTGAGAAACTCGAACATTAAACGTTTGTAGCTTTAGTATCATGGTGATGAATTAGATAGAATAAATCGGAACTGTGAAACGGCTTGATAAGTGCCACAACGCATTTTAAACAAGTGTCAAAGTGTACGAGTACGTGTGTCATACTTTTTTTTTCTCTTTCTACATACTAAAAGATCTCCAGTGTTCCAGAAAAAGGAGATAGCACAAACAAGAACTAAGGTCGCGATAATTCCATTGCTTCCTTACATGAGAACAGTAACTGTTACAAGAATGAAAATTGAGTAGTGGGGAGGGGGGGGGGGGGCTGGGACAAAAGAGAGAGAAAGTGTGGAGAAAATGAGGAAATAAAATATTGATTATGTTCTTGTTGTTGTCCTTGAGGGTGAAATCGTGATGAGAATAATTGTCGCTGCTGCTGTAGGTTCAGCTGGTGGTTTTTAACAAAAGATAGATAAGATAAGAGGGATAAGATAAGTTAAGATGGATAAGATAAGATAGATAAGATAAGTTAAGATGGATTAGATAAGATAGATAAGATAAGATGGACAAGATAAGATAAGATGGATAAGATAAGATGGATAAGATAAGATAGATAAGATAAGATAGATAAGATAAGATAGATAGATAAGATAAGATAAGATAAGATAGATAAGATAAGTTAAGATGGGTAAGATAAGATAGATAAATTAAGATAGATAAGATAAGATAAGTTAAGATAGATAAGACAAGATAAGATAAGATAGATAAGATAAGTTAAGATGGATAAGATAAGATAGACAGAATAGGATAAGATAAGATAAGATAGATCAGATAAGATAAGAATCAATATAATAATTACCCCATGAGAGAAATTCACTTTCACAGAGCGTTTAACAGCACATGGTGCACATAATTATCTTACGTATCATTATATAAACACAGCACAACTCTAACTCAATAACTTGGGCATACCAGGAGTGACATATTAAAGAACCTTTTAATGAAATGTGGCACACATCTAGTCAAAATGACTTGTTGAGGTGAACTGCGGAAAGCAAAAACGATCTTCTGTATAGATCTTTCCTTGTTTGCTCTCATGCGTATTATTCTGTTGCTCTTGGATGATCTAGAAATTTGATGAAACGGGATGGTGGCTGTCATTAAGATGGATACGAATTTTTTTAAATATATATATATTTTTAACAATGACGATGACGATGATGCTATATTTGTTACTCCCCTAACCCCGCCCCTGCTTTCCCCTTCGTGGACGCCCTTCCCCCTTTTTGCACGAGCATAAGGTCATGTAAAAAGGTGAATATCCATTACTGGATCTTGGTGTTTAAGTCTTCAAGTGACGTTTTGCACGTATTACTTGGCTGTTTCATTAGAGACACGCGTTTTTAACCCACAAGCGCCCAGTGTACTATATTTTGAAATACGTCACCTATGATACGCTTATTCTTCCTATTTTATTAACAAATAATTTTTCCAATTACTTATTGATATTTTACAATAATCTGACTATTCAAAATCAGTTCAGCATACAATTTCAGAAGTTTTTGGATTGGCAATTTTCGTGAGGGCAGTAGAGGGTTACAAAAATATTATATAATCTATTTTGTTAAAAAAAATAAATGAATAAGACCGATCTTTTTAATTCATTACTGTAATTGAAATGCGTACTTACGCTTCCCACATGCCCCCTTATCCCATGTACACTTTTTGTACACTGGCGGCACCCTTCCACCTCTCACCTCCCCATTTCGGGGTGTACGTATCTGATAGATCGGCAGCTGAAGTTCTAAAAAAATTCCAGCCATGGAGAAAGATTATTTTATGATGATTAGATTCAGCGGTAACAAAAGAACTATTTCTCCTCATCAGCACATTAAAACAGAATCTGCACCTTTCACACAGTTCCGGACCAAGTCTTGTCTTTACCTTATGTATTTGGAAGAAGAATTTTGGAACCAAACTCCACTCGCAATTCGATTTTGCCAGAAAATATCACAAGTGTTTCGGCACCTGACTTTTGCATACGCTTTTGGAGATCGCTGTCGTGGTTGGGGTATTGGTATTTTAATATGTTATATTGGGATGTGTGTTCGACTGCATATTTTTAATAATTAGAATCTAACCCTCACTCCCAGACCACGCCAAATACTAAAAAACAAACTGAATAACTTTCAACAATCAGGCCTGCAGGGCCACACTTTAATTACGCTAGTTCCCTAACAATTTCAACTAGATCTATTCATGTAGTAAAGATGAGAATCAACATCATAAAATCCAAAATCAATAGTACTTCATTATAAATCTAGATCTAGGTTTCCCATAATATCAGTTAACTTTCATTCTAGCTAACTATATAACTAGATCTAAATCAATTCCTTTCATTCTCATAAATCCCTCACTAAAGTAATGATAATGATTCCTTGTAACATCTAGCTACTCTAAATATGTTCTATTTCCAAGATCTGGGTTGTTTACTGTATTACACTTGACATAGTCTCTGGAGACATCAGACTATCTCCAATACTTAAGTTTATAGCTGGCCTAGATCGCCAAGGACACGTCGGCACATTTAGATGTATAACTCTAGGATGAGCTGGCAATTCCCAGACTCACCCAGACAATTCAAATCACAGTATATATCTTATACATTAAATGTAGTTGTAGCGCTAGCCGAAGTTTAACCATTCATCTTCAATTCCTCGCACACTCATTCTTGGTGGAACATCTTCTCTCCTCTTCGAGGATAATCACGCACGCATTATCTTGGATTAGTAGTTAGCTTACATGTGCTTGATTCATCGAACAGTTACTTGGAGACGAGACTCACCATTGTGTTCTCAACCAGTTGGCCGAGAACACAGTTCATTACAAGCGTTCAGCACATTGTGCAAACATCAATAGCCACAGATTCTCACAATTTGGATCTACATCTAGGCATCTCTTTGGTAAATTCCCTCAGGCGGAATCACGCCGAGTCCTACGCAAATGGGTTTTCTGCTTGGACTGAAGTCCCCACCAGACGAACAGCTGCTTTCCTAGTTCTACAAGGTGCTATTAATAAGCCGGCCATCCATTGGCTGTCAATTTAACCGCCAAGTGACGTAGAAAAATATAATCCCACCCCAAGTCTAAAACGGGGTGTTAATCCTTTATTAATGCCCTAGTGGCTTTTATCTAAGTATCCACCATCTCCCTTAGTATATATTCTTGCTGACTTGTTCTCGTCTATTAATAAAAATATCAGCGATATCCTATTTACTCTGTTTATCTCCGCTATCCTGTCACTCCATCTTTTCACTCTCCTGACGTCAAAATTAGGCCAATATAGTACACTAATTCGGTTAATTCAATGGGGGAATATTAATCTTCGGCCATATATTAAATTGGAGTTTGGCCCTTGACAATCGAGCTCCACCCAAGTCATTAGTTAAAAGTGATTACAATTTAATCGAGCCAAGGAACAAATTGGTGGCGCGGTATTTCAACAAAAACTCACATAATTCAGAAATAAAATGGTCATCATTTTAAATGTGGATAATCGCAGCTTGTAAGCTAGTGAACGTTTCCACGCTGTGAATGTGACATTATGACCTGATATATGGTACAAATCATCCCTTTTATCGGTATGTTTCCTCAAACGGGTAATGAAAACTAAACAAAAAAAGCTCGTATCTCCATATATGGATAAATCAATAGATAAATAAACAGATAGTAAGTAAATAAATAAATAAAAACTCGAGCTGACATATAATACATTAAGGTACAAAATGACACGTATTATTAATGAAACTTTCATTTGTATGATGGTTGTTGAATAAATCAGTATTATACATTCATTTCATACCAGCATTCAAGTTTATTTATTTTATCTTGTGTGAGATTATTCACAGTGTGACAAACAGTGTAAAATGACCGCTTTACAAAATGACAGATAATACATTATGACAAAATATAACACCCAACAATGCACGGCACATTGCGACAAGATATAACACCCAACAATACATGGCACATTGCAACAAAATATAACACCCAACAGTACATGGCACACTGCAAAAAATATAACACCCAACAATACATGGCACATTGCAACAAAATATAACATCATACAATACATGGCATATTGCGGCAAAATATAACATCAAACAATACATGGCACACTGCGACAAGATATAACATCCGACAATACATGGTACATCGTGACAAAATAATTATTATTTTGACAAATATAACACCCACGAGTACATGGCACATTGCAGCAAAGTAGTAATATAGTAGTACCAAAACCGTACAACATACTAGTTCAAATACAACACAAAATTACAAATAACAAAATAGATCCAACTTATGACGAATATTGTGAAATAACAGAAAATAACAAATTAAATAAGACTAAGATGAAAAAACAAATGCATTTAACAAAATATTTTTGACATCTGTCTTCGGCTTATCTCACCAACATAATTATTTTGTTCTGTATTTGCTACCAATTTTTCTTACTTGTAAGACAAATATATTCTAACAGGTCTAACAAATAACGAATTACATGACTGGACGCACGTCTGATGGGTCAGGCATCTAGGTCAGTCTCGGCATTTCTACACACCTTCCTTGGGGATGAAGAAGCTTTAAAATTTGTTGATTTCAATTCTAGTCCTTCAAAATAGAAATTGAAGATATTTTGTATCAAGAACAACAATAACAATTGTTATGATAACAACAGTAATAACAAAAAACAACAACAATAAAAACAGTGATAACTCCACGGCTTGTTGGTTTATTTATAACTTTTACAAGATATCAGCGTGAACTCTTGTACAATTTAACACGTCAGGAGGAAGGATATGTTTGCTTACTGAGCAAACAAATATCACTGTGTTCTTTCCTTATTTCTTCACAGTGCGTATAAGCCAGCGGCCGATATCTGATCATGTAATAAAAGTGACAACAGCAATACGCAAGATTTTGTGCAATGCCTATTGAACCTGAAGCAAATAACCTGTATTACTGTAGCCGAGTGAAAATTTTCACAAAGACGTTTGTCACAGGAAATAAACTATAAAAATGCCCAAATTTGCAAAAATACGTTTTTTGGGAGGAAGGGGGGGGGGGCAGGTTGGATTGTTGAAATAGACCTGGATGGACCAAAAGTTTTCTTGGAATCGATGTCGTATGATACAAAGGAATCGATCACAGAGGTCAGACCGAGTTTGATTCACATGGGGCAGGCACCAAAAATACGTTTAAAAAATGATATCTTTCTATCGCAATCGGTGTAAATAAATTACGATTATGTAATACAGTGTCTGACAAACTGAATAATCAGTTTAAAATGACCTATTGCGTGTTAGCTGATTAGGCTGACTGATTAACTGATAAAATGTCAGCGAATAAATGTTTTATGTGGGTGGTTGGAAGAATTAGAGAATCTAGAAACGCAATTGGCAGAGTGATGGTAAAAGGCTCTTCAAGGGAAGAGAACCTCCGTCAAACAAGTGTTTCGGCCCTTGATTTCCTTGAGCTTTAAAGAGATTGGATGACGCCAATAGATTATATGAAACTGGCTGTTCTCCTGCAGTCTACTGGGCTATTGACAGGAACGAAATAATTATTGGCTTGAATATATGACATAGATCTTGAAATTCTAAAAGATCTGGATCAAGTAGTGAAATATTAGACTGGATTAACCTGAGCCATTCGCTTCTGGCTCACTCCAAAAATTATTTGTAATCATTAGCGCAGTTTGTTTACGTCAGACAGAAAAAAAAAATCAAACTGGCTGATTAGACAGATAAACGGAGTGAGTGCGTGGAAAACACAGAGTGTCAAGAAAAGAGAGAGAGAAAGAGAGAAAGAGCGAGAGAAAAGAGAGACAGAGAAAGAAAGAGAAAGAAAAGAGAGAAAGAAAAAAGAGAGAGAGAGAAAGAGATGGAGTGAACGAGAGAGAGAAAGAGATGGACAGGTAATGAGAGTGAGAAAGAAAGAGGTTAAGAGAGAAGAGAAAGAAAAAGAGAGAGAGAAAGAGAACGAGAGAGAGAGAACGAGAGAGAGAGAAAGAGGACGAGAGAGAGAGAACGAGAGAGAGAGAGAACGAGAGAGAGAGAAAGAGAACGAGAGAGAGAGAGAAAGAGAACGAGAGAGAGAGAAAGAGAACGAGAGAGAAAAAGAGAACGAGAGAGAGAGAAAGAGAACGAGAGAGAGAGAAAGAGAACGAGAGAAAGAGAAAGAGAACGAGAGAGAGAAAGTGAGATACCTTGTAAAGTGAAAATAGGAAAATAGATTCAACGAACAGGAAAATGGCCATCACAGACTGAGGACCCCAAGGAAGAAAGACTTGAAAACATAGAGGATATTTCTGCAACATCTCTGCGTTTCTAACCAGCATAATATATCTAACTTTTGCCTTCAGATCTTTCCAAAACTGAAATTTCTTATCTCATTTTTACCTTACTTTACAGACACTACCCTCCCTCCGCATCAACCCCCCCCCCCCCACCCCCCACTTCCTACGAAGTATTCTCAGATAAGCTCTGTTCCCTCAGCCTCACCATTTCGTATTCTTGCCTGGGTCTATTTAAATCTTGCCCCTCAAGTTTGCTGCTGAGTGAAGGAAGCCAGGTTCGCTAACGACTGACGGCGTATTAAGTGTACAGCCCACTGCATCATGCATTTGCAAT